>CANXYC010184340.1:0-13447 GCA_948193065.1 Aleurites moluccanus
TCAATTCTAATTAAGTCGTCTCTACGCTTAATTCTTCCACAAACCCAAGAATATTTCCACTGAATCAGTGGATGCTCTTTTCTTTCTGTGATCGAAAAGTGTTTTATACTGTTATACACTCTTCCAGGGACTAAGGAATTCCCTCCAAAAATCTCATCCATAAACTAGCAAATTAAATAAATTTTGGACCTATATTATTAGTATTTTAAAAATCAGGGACCAAAATATAATTAAATATTAATTTATTTATGGAAAGAGACTTTTATGTTTTGAAAAATAAAGTTTAGGGACTTTATCGTTACAAATTACAGTTAATGGATCATAAAGTGCGTTAGTCACAAGTTGAGAGACTATGAATGAAATTCACCCCCAAGAAAGGACAAGGGCAAAATTTGTTCGGAGTGGGGACAAGCAAGCGTGGATATCTCCATTTTATTTTCTTTTATCATTTGAGATAATAGAAAATATTACTTTTATATATTACCATTAGATATATATCATGTTTGAAAATTTAGATATGTTTATGAGGCGGATTTGAATTTAAAAAATGTAATTTTTTTTGAAGGTTCGATTTTTTCAATTCGTGTTTTCCTTTATAAATTAAGGCCCCAGCGAGGCTCACTAAGCATTGTGCTTGAAATTTTCAATATTCTATATATTAATATTCAAGCAAAACTATTGAAGTACCTAAATTTGTACAGTGGAATGAGAATTTTCCATTGGGTTAGGACGGGTGAAAATTGTTATCTCTAACTTCCACTGCCAAACTCTTTCAAGTTGCCAACTAGATAGTTATCTTGCAAAGGAATAATACTTAGATATCAACATTTATGTCCTAGAATGCTATCTTTCCATGTGTTATTTTATTTATTTTTTAATATTAGTGGATGACTTGAACTCTAGTTTAGACTTTAGTATCGAATATGCACTTATTATCCTATTAAACTTATAAGTTTATCTCCATCTTTGGTTGGGCAGAGAAGAAGCATGAAAAGTAAAAACATTGTTAAAGAGAATTATGTTATTAGATGTTTAAGTTTTTTTTTTTTTTCAATAAATTTAGTAAAACTAAAGATCCATTCGTAAATTTTCAACAATATATAAACATCAAAACTAGATTTTTTTTTTTAACACTTGTTGGTCTAAGCGACCAGGAGTTTGATACTCCCTTAATAAAAACTCAAGTTCGGGTTATATTAATGAAAAAAATAGATATTGGGAGAATTTTTTTCTTTTTATGAGTCCACCCGACTCGAATCCAAATTTAGTCGGGATAAGTATGATTATAGGATACCGAATGGTTTATTAAAAAAACAAAAAGAAGGGAATTTGATACCAAACAGGCAAATTAACCGATCATTCATCCTTGTTAAAAGGAAACAGATGTATAATATAGTTCAAGAAACTAAAGAACTTTTATCCCTTGAACACCCATTAATTGTAACTTATCTCCACAAGAAAACTCAACAAGATATGATAGCATGCATAAATCATACGCATATATAACTCCCAATTTCACAAGTGAAAAAGAAATTTTTTAAACAAAAACCTTGATTTATTTTAATTAATTGATCATCATGACTTAGCAGTTATTTCAACGGCTCTGTTTTTCTCTTTTTCAAGCTGGGTATAATTTCCTCTTTCCTTGAAAAGTTGGACGTGGTGATGCTTGCAGTAGAGTTTTCCCTCATGTGCAATGTAATTTGATGGACTTATTGTACAACCTCCATGACTGCACTTGAAACAGCTTTTATGGTATGGAGTTCCATTCACAGTAACCTTCATTAACATATATAAAAAATTAATTTTTAATTTGATAAATTTTATATTCTCACTAATCATATTGAAATGGCAATTATTAGAAATGTCTGTGCATAATAAAAGGTCACATTTGGTTTACTATGAAAATGTCACATAATTCAGTTCTTGAAATTGTTATACTGAATTCAAAATAGTATTCTTTTAGCATTAATAGTTTATGATGTTAGAAAAAAAGGTCTAAAGTCATATTTGCTCCGAAAATGTTAATATATGTAATACAATTTCTAAAATAGAATTTAATTTCTATGAAAAATTCAAAATTTTTAATGACATTTTTATATTTGAAAATCTTGAAATTAGTAAAAAAGATATGTATAATGTTCAGTATAATTAATTTTAATTTATATTGGATTTTTTAAATCAACCAAATATGCTCGAAATGTATATTAATACTATACTTCACATACCCTCTCAATCGGATAGACAGTCTTACTGCAACCCACACATTTGTCTCTGGTGCCTGCAAATTTATTTGATACTTTGGTTGCATTCTGTAGGATACAAAATTTCAATTCAAGTTAGTATTAAAGCAATTAAATAAATTTATGAGAACTCAAAATATATATATATATTTTTTTTTTTTGAAACTTCCCGGTATTTGGTCGTCACATTGGCCCGACTAAATTCAAAATTGAGTTGGATGGATCTATAAGGGGCAAATCTCTATCAACACTTATTTTTTCTATTTATAAGTCTCATTCGAAACCTTATTTAAAAAGACTGAACTCCTTACTACTCGGACTAACAGATGTTAGTCAATAATGGTGTCAAGAAATTAATTACCTCAATATCTACAGGTTTTTCTGATTTTGCAACTTTTGGTATTCCTGAAAGAATTTTAGAGAAAATTGATTATGATAAATAAGAATATCTAACAAATTAAATATATTTAAATTGTGATGATGGGATATGATTTTTACCTTCAAAACTCTTGTTCAGACTGCCAGTTCTCTTGAAGAGTTGATCATAATGAGGCCTGCAGTACAAAACTCCTTCAAAAGAACAGTAGTTACTCAGCTGCAAAATGAACAATTCTATGGTAACGAAATAGCAAGATATTATTCTACAAATAATAATAATAATAATAAATAAAATCAAAATTTTGTTTTTCTAAGATAAAAGGTTTAAGTTTTTGACTTCTTATATTACGAATCGAGCATTAATTATCGAATAAGTAAAATGGCATAAACAATGTAACTTCTTAAAAATTGTCTGACTAACATGTTTATGCATTCAAGGAAAATAGTAAAAGTATATTGACTAATAACAAATTTTTTGTGAATTTCTTTTTCTCAACCTTTAAACTTTTATTTTTTTTTCCTCTAAAAATAGAAGTATTACAAGCTACATATATTACAATTAGTTATAATTATAAATAGATAAAGTCAAAATATATTTTCACAATGTAAAATAATCAAATAATATAATTAATTAATATATTTCCAAAATCTTTTGATTCCTAAAGCTCAGTCTTGAATCTTTTACAATGAATAGGGAAGAAATTAGAAAATTAATCATGAACGGATCGAAAAAAAATCTCTTGTAAAACACTGAGTTTAGATAGCTGAAAAAATTTTCTTTGTAAAATATTCGATTTAGATGAATCAAGTGTAAATTTTTCTATAAACTAGTGTAATTTTTTTTGTTGGAGCCTGAATCACAAGGTGATTTCGTCCCTGACAATGAATTGCAAAAAAAAAAAAAAAAAGGAAAATTTATAAAATATAACAAGTCTCAATAAAATGAAACCACTTGGATGAAATCTCCTCTTAAAAAAATAATATTTTTAGAAAAGCAGGAAGTTTTGTGGACTGAAAATATCTGAAATGGATATATATAATACCTTAAGGGTACTCTTGCAATGGTGGCACCTAAAACAAGTCCTGTGATAAATCCTCTTATCAGCTGCTACCTTATCAACAAGATAAACAGTTTTTTCACAGGCCATACATTTTTGTTGAGTTCCTCCAGAGGTAGTGGTGGTGGTGGTGGCCATTAATTGTTAATTTCCAATACCAACAACCTAAGGGAAGATTCAACAAAAACTTCTGCTTTTTTTCTTTTCAAATGCCTAATTGCCACTCTCTTATTTTCTCTCTTTATATAAATCATGTTTAATGTAAAATCTAATTATTCAAATTAAGATTTAATTAATTAGTGGATTACAGTGAATTGCGGGTAACTTTAGAATGCAATTACTGTAAATGATTGATTAAGGTTAGGTTTTCCATATTAAATGTCATTATAAAATTAATTTTATAATATTATTCTGGTTTTTGACCTAATGAACATCGGTTAAATTGGTAAGTAAATTCAATGATAAATCTGATTTTAGAAAGATTTAATTACAGAATTGTTTTGTCAATGAATTTAGGCTTAATTTCATTTAAAATTATGCCAGTAATAGAATTGTAAAACTTTAAAATTTGAAAATTAAAAATTTTGATATAGAATTAAAAAAAAAAAATTATTAAAGTTGGAGTATTTTTTTTTTATTTAATTAGGCCTTTTAGAAATATTAATATTTTATAACTAAAAAGAGTAAAAAGTAAATAATTTTAACTTTTGGATTTAAAATTTGGCTTTTACTAAATATTAACTTTAACTTTAACATAATTATAAAAGAATGCTTCTATAATAATTAAGATTATAAAAATAAACACTAAAATTTTATTTGACATAGATTCCAAGTTTCTATCCTTACGGATATCACTTCCATCATTTTCACATCTCAAAGGTTTTTGAAAATTTTTATTACCATATAGACCTTTGAGATGTATATATGTACGGATATGTTGTTTGTTGAAGCAATTGCATATATCAAATTAGAGGGAGAAATGAGGAAAAGAAAATGCCAATTAGATATGGTTTTGTTGGTCTTCTCATCCCTTTAAAGATATGGGAAATGAGATATTTCAAAGGGTTAAATGCAATTTCCCCTGTAGAATGACCTATTACACTAAGTTTCCCCTGACATTTTAAAAATACACTAACTCCCCCCTGACGAATGTCATAATATATTACTAGACCATTCCGTCCAATTTTGTCGTTAGTCAACTGTTAGTCAACCTTACAAGGGTAGTAAAAAGATCAAAATGCTCTTATCCTTTATTTTTAATTAATTACATTCTATTTTTGTTTTAAATTTTTTTTAAGGTTAAAAAATTTATTTTCATATTTTTGACAAATTTTAAAATAAAAAATAAACAAAAATATTTTTTATTTTTTATTTGTTATTTTTTATTTTAAAAAATAATTTAAGAAAAAATTAAATTATTTCTTGTTAAATTTTTTTAATACAAATAAAAAATTCATTTTCATATTTTTGACAAATTTAAAAATAAAAATTAAAAAATATTTTTTAAAAAATATTTTTATTTTTAAATTTATCAAAAGTATGAAAATAAATTTTTTTAACCTTAAAAAAAATTAAAACAAAAATAGAATATAATTAATTAAAAATAAAGAAAAAGAGCATTTTAATCTTTTTACTATCCTTGTAAAATTAACTAATAATAAAATTAGACGGAAGGATATAATAGTATATTATAACATTGGTAAAGGGGGAGTTAATATATTTTTAAAAGGTCAGGAGGAACTTAGTATAATAAATTATTCTATAGGGAGAAATTATAATTAACCAAAAAAAAATTATGATATTTAATTTGAGACAAAAAAAAAATTTTAATTTAATACCATGCATATGAACCTCCTCAAAAAATTTATTATGTCACCCACCTATGGCCATGCCACAGAGGCATAGATAGCATTATCAACCAATATAAATAGAACTGAAAATTACTGTGTTTGAAAGTACAACATTGAATATTTCTTATTTCCAATCAATACTTCTTTCAACATCTTTTATAAAATTAGAGCTTTTGAAAATTTCGATTGTTAAATTGAGATTTTATCAAAAATAAAATTTAATAATTAAGATTTGTAAGTTAGAAGACTAATCTTGCCTCCAATTTCTAGAGTTAGAAGATTGATCTTATCTCCAATTATTATTAGAATTCCAATTCTGTGATCTCACTGTTTCTGTGTCTCTTATGCTAAGCTGAGTTTTCACAAGTATATTATTCTATCATTATTATATCCAATAAAGACTCATACTTGTCTTTAATTTTCTACCCTTAGAGGCATGGAATATAATGTATTAATACTAAGGAGAGGATCCAAAAGTAAGATTCAGTTTCTAGCTCCATAATTATCATTTTTGCCTCATGAGGAACTGGCTGAGTTTATTAAGACAATTCATATTTGCAGTGACCTTAGCTACTCCACAGCTACACTCAAGTAAAGGCATGACACATGCAAGTCCATCCCATAGCTTTTTGAGTTTGGTATAACATGTAGACAGACATACTGCCTTGAGTTAAAGAACTTATTTCCCTCTGAATTTGATACATTATAGGGCCATTTTTTACTTCAACCTTTCAAAGATCTCATCCCATAACTCCTTAGCATTTCTGACATAAATGAATGCCTCAACTATATCCTTGAATATTAATTTTAATATCCAGGATGTAACCACAAAATCTACTCATTATCATTGTTCAAATTCATTAGAGTTTTTCATTTGGCATCATGCATTTATCATTAATAAACCCTGGCTTAACTTTTGCAAAACTATTATCACAATAAATACTTTTTCTATTCTAAAATAAATATTCTAAATATAAAATACATAAATATTAAAAAAATAAATTATTTTATCCCTTATTCACTCCTAATTAAATATAATTATCTTGTTTATTATCACAATAAATACTTTTTCTATTCTAAAATAAATATTTTAAATATAAAATACATAAATATTAAAAAAATAGACTATTTTAACCCATATTCACTCCTAATTAAATATAATTATCTTGTTTATTATTTTAATATATTGCTTAATTAAATATAATTATTTATTTATTTTTTAAAAGATAATAAATATATTTTTTTTAAGTTTACATTAATTATATAAGACTAAATACAGTAAAATCTTTATAAATTAATATTGTTAGAACTCATAAATTCTATTAATTAATCAAGTTTTAATTTAGTCTATTAACTCTAATCAGGACCATAAAAAATTATTACATAATAGAAATTATTAATTTATCGAATATTAATTTATTAATATTTTATTATATATTAAGATATTATTAAAATATTAAAATAAAATATAATTTAAATAAAAAAATGAGATAATTAAATTGAGACGTATTCATAAAAAAAATTAAAATATTTATTTTAAATAGAAAAAGTAATTATTAGTGACCGAATTCTTTTTGACCATCAAAAAAATTATCACATAATTATATATTTGTAGCAGTGCACGATTGCACCTTTATACGGCACGGTTGTCTGCCAATTGGTACCCAATTCTCGTGCACTATAAATAATAACAAATTTATAGTGCACGGTTGCATGCCAAAATAAATAATATGTAGTAAAATCTCAGCCATTCATTAATTGAACTAATCTTCCACCTTGAGAATTCTAGTTTTTAGAATAAAAAATTTCACAAATCTTTTGTTATGACCATAAAATAATAAACAAGAGAGAAAAAGAAACCTAGCTGGTGTGTGAAATATTGGAGTGAATAAAGAAACATTTATTTTAAATGATTAAAAAGAATGAACAAATGACCAAATAAAAAAAATATAGAGATTAATTAATTAAGAAATAGTACATATAAATATTAGTTAAGAAATTTGAAAATTAAATATTTATAAAAGTAATAAAATTAAAATGATTATATACCCCTTTATTGAATTTGTTATGTAGAGATTCAATTTCATTTTCCAGGACCGAGCCTTCAAGAGTCTAGGTGGGTTCGGACCATCTGGGTGAAAAAAAATTTATTAATCTGTTAAAATTTTTTTATTTGATTTATTTAAGATGAGTTTTTTATATAAAATTAATTTTCGATCCATCCAAAATTAATTAAAAATATTATTAGTCTATATAAAAAATTTTATTTAGCTCATTCAAACCTAACTTTAGCTCATTCAAACCTAATTTTTTAAATAAAATTAATTTTCAATTCATCCAAAATTAATTTCATAACTTTGTTCCTGTTATGATTTATTTTTTTTCATACTGTATTTTTATATTTATTCCACTTTAATATTTATAATTCCAAAATAGCATTCACCAACATTAAGATGTTAGACCTTTTTATTATGCAAATGAAGATTTAAATTTGCATTTATTATTCAATTGAAAGATTTATTATTACTAAGTTATGTTTGCGAATACTATTATTAGATGTTAAACCTTGATTGCTATTAGAATAAAATATTTATATCCTTTTATAAAAAGATCCTGAATTGAAAAATAAAGTAATCAAGCTATATTTTTTTACATCCCGAAAAAAGTTTTATTTTACAAATTTAGTGTAGATAAAACTCTATTTGAATTTATACTTCATAACTCCTAAAATTAATGTATAATACAATTAATAAATTTAGATTTTTTTTTATGTATTTATGAAATACTTAATTTTAAATTTTAATAACTAAATTAATCAATTGTCCTTAGATATAGTTTTAGGTATAATATATATTAGGTTACCTTGCCATCTTAGAGAATTGCTCACAACTAAATAGTCTTTGTCGGTTAATATATGTCCAACGGGTCTAAATAATTTTCATTAATCTCGTAGGGAGTTAATAATTCTTGATTTCACCTTAATTAATTGTTTTTGGAGTTATTCGCGTTGTTCTTAACAATTAACTAGAATAGAAAATACAAGCCATAAATAATCATTAAGTTATTCAAAATCAAGTAAAATAAAAAATAATATCGAACAGTTTATCTGGTTAGTCGAAATGTTAAATATCACTATTTTTAAGAAATATTTCAGTCCCTCAATAAGTTATTGATGTTTACAAGTCCCAAGTGAAATCACTTCAGAATTCAACATTTATAACTTCTTTGATTCAACATTTATAACAAAAAAGTTTCAGGAACAACTATGAAACTATTTTGATTAGACTAGTAATACTCAGTGTTTTTTCTCTGTGTTTACAAGACTTCTTCTTACTGTAATATTTAGGAGAAAAAAAATAACGTTCACGAATAAAATTTTAATGCCATAATTAGGAGAATTAAAGAAAAAATGATCATAACCATTACTGAAAAGATTTTTTAATTTAAGAAAAATAAATAGGTTTTGAGCCTGTTATAGTTGAATGAATTTAAAAGAAATAAAAAAAATAGTATTTCAATTTTAGACGTGCCCACAGTATCGCACGGAGCGGCGCGCAGGCGCGTGATATAAGGTATGCACCCATTCTTATCAAATATATAGTGTGGTTCACTCAGTAGTTCTTATTTGACTATAAAATGTAATAATCAATATATACTCTTATAAGAGTTGGTAATATTTCAATGTAAGATAAAATGTCTTTGGATATACCCACTTATGTATTATATATAAAAAAATTCGTAAAGTGCCACTAAGGAATTGAAATCTATAATTGTTCATAGACTTTTAATTACTAAAATATAACAATAAAAGAATATTAGTTAGATTGTTTCCTAGTAAAAGTCAAATGATATCATATGACAATATAGTTGACTAATACATATTCGATGGATTTAAATATTTTTTGTTAATTTTGTTGGGAGTTAATGATATTTGATTTCACCATAATCAATTACATTTGTAATTACTTGTCAAGTGCCAATAAGGAATTGAAATCTATAATTTTGTACTCATATTTTCTGTTCTTAGACTTTTAATTATTAAAATATAATTATGAAAGAATATTAATTAGATTGTTTTGTGTTAAAGTCAAATGATATCATGTTAATACTTCTTATTCCCAATCGACACTTCTTTCAATCTTTTTTTTTTCCATTATATATACCCAACAAAATTCAGTTTTTGTGTGCTTCTTTAATTCCAGTGATTAGCAAATTAAGACGAGCTTGTCTAATGGCTCTCATTTTCGCCAAAGTATTAACCGATGTAGATGAGGAAAGATTGCAAGTGCCCACAAGAGCGGCATTGGAACACTTCGATTTCAGAGGGGGCTATAAGGCGACTGTTCTTGCGAGGGACGACAGAGGCTTTATTTGGGAGTTTGAGTGCTCAATTCGCAGAAATGGATACGCAAAACCTGCTTTCGATGTCCATACTTGGAGACAATTTGCTCGGTTCTGGAACTTGAGAAGTGGCCAAACCACCCGATTATATGAAGCTCCTGAAGAGTTCACCGGCGTCCGGTATAGAATTGTCGTGGAGCATTAAAGTAAAATCTTCCTCTTTGAGCACAAGGGGATATTTTGGACCTCCTGAGTCATTGAGTTGAAGAAGGGAGGAGTGGCATAATTTAAAGTTTATAAATTAATGTTGTTAAATTAAAAAAAAAAAAAATATTATGTTGTTTGACAATTTACAGTCTTTGTTTCGTAGTTTTCCTGTGTTAATAAATAAAATTTTCTTTAAGTTGTCCAATCAATCCGCCACAGCCATGATCTATTTTGCATTCTTGCTTATGAAGCTTTCTAGCAGAGTCATAGGAGTATATGAAGTTGTTTCCACGGCTAAATCATTTGTTAATTTTATTTTTATTTTTTTTTAGTAAACCCACGAACGAGATGTATTTATATCACAAAAATATATATATATATATATATATATAAGACTAATTTTTACTTACGCTTCATAACTGACGTTGATCTAAAAAAATTTAACTTATAGATAATTCGAATACATAACATTCTGCTATACTGCTATAAATCGTTCAATGTGGGATAAAATGTCTTTTGATATATCCACTTATATATTATATATACAACAATTCTCACATATATCAAAGGACAAATTAAAAACAATAAGTGATCAAAAGGAAATGAAAGTGTTTGATCAAAATAAAAAAAAAACTCTGACGCATAAGCACTGATATCTTTTGGATTATAAACTAATGCATATAGTAGATATGACTTGAATCATGACTATTCGGTAAAGCATAAAGTTTCTATAAATCTCCACCCTTCAATGTGAAACATAAGTACATATCACTCACATCACAGTCTCACATATAAGTTCAACACGATTTGACACATTTTGGCCATGTGCCGATAACTTGAAACTCATGAGTGCTTTAGAGATACCTGTCTAGTTCTCATAAGGGCGGCCTCACCCCACACTCACTTAGGTGCCTCCATCAAGTGTACTCTATAGTCATATACACCACCTAATCTGGACTATGGATAAGCATTAAGAGTCACATAAAGACTCAATCTCATCGCAATAGAACTATTCAACCTCATCATTGTAGCAATACACTACCCTACACCATATGGATGGACTTATATATATAAAGTGGGCAGTGCCTCTAGACTGTCCAATGACTTGTTTTTACCCATATGAACCTACTTCATGGATCACCAATCACATAAATTAGGTTGCCATCATTTCGATACCATAGATTAGGTTGCCATCATTTCTATTTATGTCGTAGGCAGAAGTCCCATCCTCCTCGATGTACTTTCCTCTAGCACTCTGCTAAGTGGTTTGTTCAGTGGATCCGTAAGATAAAGCACTGATCTTACAAAATCTAGGGATATAATCCCATTAGATAACAACTGTCTCACAAGGCATATGTGTCTACTGTTGCCATTATAAATCTGGTTTTTGGCTCTCCTAATGGCAGCGTGGCAGTCACAATGCATAGGCACAGATGTAACTGTTATTGCCCATAAGAGAATATCTCCCAAAAAATTTATGAGCCACTCTGCTTCAAAACCTGCCTTCTCTAAGGCAATAAATTCAGACTCTATAGTGGAGTATGCTGCATAAGTTTGTTTTGAGGATTTCCATGAAATCACTCCTCCTCCTAAAGTAAACACATGTCCATTGGTGGATTTGGTCTCATCAGAATCTGAGATCCAATTTGCATTTGTATACCGTTTTAAGACTGCAGGTGTGCCTAAATAATGTAATCCTAAGTTTATAGTACCTTTCAGATATCTAAGAACTTTAGTTAAGACAATCCAATGATCTCTATTACGATTTTGGGTATACCTATTAAGTATGTTTATAACATACTTATATCAAGTCTACTACAATTCATCAAATACATTAAACTCTCTATAATTTGTGCATACTCAGTTTGTCCTATACGTAAAGAGGAGTCGTAAAGTGTATTCAAAGGGCTGATCTCAAAATGTCCAAACTTCTTAAGAATCTTCTCTATAAAATGTTCTTGAGAAATTACATAACCATTTTGAACTCTCTTTAATTTTATTCCTAATATCACATCTACAACGCCCATATCCTTTATATCAAAATTAGTAGATAACATTTTCTTAGTTTATGATATCACATTAAGACTAGTCCTAAAAATTAGTAAGTCATCTAAATATAAATAACCTATCTACATCATTCATTGAGTATCCTCCAGAAATCATTACTTTATCAAATTTTTCATTCCATTGTTTAGGTAATTGTTTGAGATCATAAAGAGATTTAACTAGCTTACACACTTTATTTTGGTTTCCAAGTGATACAAACCCCTCGAGTTGATCCATATAGATTTCTTCCTCTAAATCACCATTTAAAAATGTCATTTTCACATCCATTTGATGTATAGTGAAATTAAATATAGCAGCACATGCTATCAAAGTCCTAATTGATAGTCTAGCTTTAAATTTATCTATTGAACCATCAGATTTTAGTTTTCTTTTAAAAAACCATTTACACCCTATTGGTTTTGTTTCAGGAGGTAAATCAACTACTTTCCAAGTATGGTTATCCATAATGGATTCTATTTCACTATTAATAGCTTCATTCCAAAAAGGTACATCTGGAGAGATTACTGTTTTATTGTATGTTATATGATCATTATCTAATAAGTATACAAAGAAATCATCTCTAAAATCCTTTTCTTTCCTAGCATGAGAGCTTCTCCTAGGTTCAATTTCAGTTTCTAAGTTAATCTTCTTATTTAACTCATTAACAGTTGTGAGAATAAATTTATCAATTTTAGTCTTAAATAGAAAAATATTTTCAAAAAATTCTATATTTTTGGTTTCAATTATTGTGTTACCATCTAACATATCACTTCTTAAAATAAGAAATCTATAAGCAGTATTATGGTTCGCATAACCAACCAATATACAATCAACAGTATTTTAGCCCATTTTTCTCTTTTTAGGTTCAGGTAAAAGAGCCTTCACAAGGTACCCTCACACTTTGAGGTATTTCAAATTAGGCACATGATTTTCCCACAACTCATAAGGCGTTTTATCAGTTTTCTTGAATATTATCCTATTTTGGAGATGACAAGCAGTTAAGATAGCTTCCCCCCACAAGTTGAGTGGTGCGCCAGAGTATTGCATTATACGTTTCTTTTAGGATTATATTTTTTCGTTCAACTACTCCATTAGACTCGAGTGAGTAAGGAGGAGTTACTTCATGAATTATTCCTTGATCCTCATAATATCTTACTAAGTCTAGTTGACTTATATTCACCTCCCTATCATATCTAAGTTTTTTAATTTTTTTTTCTCAACTTTGTTTTCTACTTCTGTTGTATAGATTAAGAATTTCTCTTCCATTTCATTTTTTACTTCTAAGCAAATATACTAGTGTATACCTAGAATAATCATCTATAAA
>CANXYC010184419.1:0-15203 GCA_948193065.1 Aleurites moluccanus
ACTTGGCTGATCTTTGCTTAGCGGTCCGACCCTCCTTGTATCATATTCAAGTCAATTCCTTTTGCCAAATTTCCATCTGCACAAGCACTAAGATTTGGGATGCAATTTATCCTTGTTAGCAATTTATTATCAAACACACAAATTATTCCAGATTTTTGGATAAATTATTCTTAAAACTAAACTCTGCTCCCTTGTAATTAAATTCAGCTAAAACTTACATTAACTAGCTACAATGGGTTAAAAAGGAATTAAAATAAGTATAAATTATTTAATATTGTCCCTAATTAAATAGATAAAATATCAACCTAACAAAGGATCCCTATCTTGATCCACTTTAATATCATCAAGTAACAGTGACTTCACTTGAAATTGGGCCATCAAAGCCTGGTTCCGATCCTAGGAAAGCAAATATAACTCCACTCCCAAATCTACCAACTCCCTCATCTCTCGGATCAATGGCCTCTTGTCAATCACAATATGAGCTAAACTGCCCATCGATTTCTTGCTCAAAGCATCAGCCACAACATTGGCCTTACCCGGGTGGTAAAGGACATCACAGTCATAATCCTGTAGTAGCTCCACCCATCTACGCTACCTAAGATTCAAATCCTTCTGCTGAAATATATACTGTAAACTCTTATAATCAGTATATATCTCACATTTCGATCCATACAAGTAATGTCTCCAAATCTTCAAGTCAAATATCACCACTGCCATCTCCAAATCATGAGTCGAATAATTTGCTTCATACTTGTCACGGCCCAATTTTAGACCATGACGGTCCTAGGGTACGGGTAATGCCTAGGAGACCAGTACCTCGAAGAATCCATGCTTTTACTTTAATTTAACTTTTACAATCATTACTTAACCTGTGATACATTTTAGGTGATATTTTTTTTTGAAACATCATAATATTCTCACAGAAAAACTGACAAAGTTTCCTTTATAACTTTGACTTAAGCTATCCGTAAAACATAAAAATTGCACTTTCAATATAGCATACATCCCCTTTTAACCTAGAGTAGTCAATCACAACTCAATATGCACTTCAATATTTGCATTCATAACTCATATCATATATACATCAGATAAATCTCTCATATCATATATATGTACATCATTAACATTTTCATATTATATCTGGTTAACATTTTGATCATATTTAGCATTATATTCTTAGCCAATCCAGGACCTATATACATTAAATACTAAGGAGCTTCTATACACAGGAGTGACCTCAAATACATACATTTGTAATCCAAGGCTGAAGATGATGTAGCCAATGGATGTCTGCCTTACTGAGATCCTGAAAATATATAACCACTGAGGAGTGAGTATAAGATTATACTCAGTGAGTCAATATATATATATGAGTATGTAATATTATTCATGACAAGTCACATCTATCCATTAATGATCTGTGTATATATGAATACTGGTGATAGAATGATGAAATACATATCATGGACCATAATGCATATAATATAACAGGAGCCTATAATATGTCATATCATATCATAAAACTGTGCTATTACTTCACTTCTCTTCCTTCACATATCCCTCCAATCACTCATTTCCAATCAATCACAACACGACATAGGGAATTTACCCCTCCCTAGCAGAGGTCATAACATAAATCTGTGTACATAGCTGATGGTTTATTTCTACACCATCGAAGTAGTCATGTTATAACATATTATATGCAAATATCTCATATAGCATGAACATATCAATATAAGTCTCAAATATGACTTTAGTGATGATAAATAATATCATAAGGTCCAAAGAAAGAATTTAGCTCAATATAAACTTTTTGCCAGCTGGGGCCCAGTTGCGCCAGCGCAACTAACACCTCTAAATTACGGGTCTATTTCTCATTTTTCAAGCACTTTCTAGTTTGCCTTGAAATTAATATTTCCATGGAATTTCTTTATACCAATAACAAATACATATATATAATAGACAATTGGGCTTGATTTGACATCAAAAATCCTTTTAGAATGGATTTTATAGCAATTCAAAGTTTAGGACAGTTTTAGGCATTTCGGCAGCGCTATTTTAGGTCATTTTAGCAAAACTGCCTAAAAATGGATCATTAATGGTTTTCAATCAAAGATATCATTTCATATGCATAAATGCATGACTTATGAATGAATAATTCATGAAACATATATATGGACTCACCTCTTGCAAAAACTCCAATATATTCCCTCAGTAACCCTAGCCAGCCCGCGACTCGCCGTCAGCGGCTCTCACTTGGGACGATTCTCCTATAATAATAAAATTGCTCTTATAAGACTAAAACTCACTATACTTCATATCAAAACACATATCACATCATATTAAAGCATAACAGCATGCATAAACACATGTTATACACCAAAGGCCCTATTTCATACCTTTGATACTTTTCATACCTTTTATGCATCAAATGCATTTCTATCATCATATTTCATTCACATTACACACATTCATCATTATAATGCTAAGTTATAAATTTCCAAATACTTAGCTCATTATTTCATACCAAACATGCATCACATTTCAAATATGCTTTCCAAATACTTATACCAATCAATCTTTCCACATTTGAACTTATACATTTTCATCATTCATGCCATTAAACTATATTCAAACATTACTTCTTCAATTGCATTAGCCTAACACCTTAAAGTAGCAAAGTCAATATAGTTCCACCTTAATGGAAACCATTCCATTCATCCATTTTTCAATACCAATCAAACATACAACATAATATACACCAAATGCCTAACATTTAACCATTAATACCTATTAAACATCAAAGCACATTCATCATTTAAGCACCTCAAAGTTTCGGCCAAATCGTGGTTTCCCCCAAATGAGTTTCTTTCGATCAATTAATCAGGAATCCATGTTAAACACATCAAATACACATCATTCATACCTTTAAACCTATTAAACACCAAAAATCAAACACCATTCTCCAACACCATCATTTCGGCCAAACCAAAACTTTCACCAAATGGATTTGTTTCAATCTTTTAACCATAGATTCATATCTTACACATCAATTAAACATTATTTAAACTAAAAGATTCATCAAAACATCACTTTGATTCAAAGTTCTTCCTATTAGGGTTTCATTCCGACTTTTTGAATTTCATCCATCCAAAACATGTTTTAAACACTAATAATCATCAAAGAACACCTTATAATCATATTTGAATCAAAAGAATCTCAAAACCATTAACTTACCAAAAGTTCTTCAAAATCTTCAAAGCTTTGATTCTTAGCTTTTTCTTAATTTTCCTTGAAATCTAAGGCTATAATTGTGTTTAGGCTAATGAAATTAACTTGTTTCTATCCAAAAATGGAAGAAAACCATAAGATTTGGTGGTGGAGAAAGGTGGCCGAAACTTAGTGGAGAAGGAGAGAGAAAATGGTTGGTGAAAATGGTGATGAAGATGAAGAACAATGAAGTGGTGGGAAAAATCTACTAAAATATCAAAGGCATGATTCAATACATTAGGCTTATGATTAAAATAGTGAAACCTATTCATCCAACCATCCATTTCTTCATCATTTCATCCAATGGTTAGATTTAATCAAGCCTAAAATAATACCATAAGGTTTCATACACCATATAATTCCATATCTCAAAGGAAAAGACCAAATTACCCTTAGTTCAAATGAAGCACCTCAATCGAGCAGCTTACTGGGCATTATTTTCAACCGGGTTGAATTCTCCAACAAAACTTCAAATATTCTTCATCATTTTCATATTCTAATATTCTTTTCTACCTTCAAATATCATGTTAATTTCCATAAAACTCGAAGGGGTGCGAAATGACCATTTTGCCCCCGGTTCACTAAAAACTGATTTTTTCCCGATTTCTTCCTAACAGCCTTTAAAAGCACTTTTATGCGTATATTACTTCCTAAAACATGAATATACACTCAATTTAGATATAAACATGCATTAATACACATCATTTTAACAAAGAAAGAACCCTATAGGTTTGCCTTTTAAAGCTTAAGTTCTAAGCCTTAACTAAGGTGTTACAGTGCTTCTTTAACTAACGAGAAGCATAAGCAATTACCCTACCAATCTGCATCAGCACACATCCCAAACCAATCCGAGAAGCATCACAATACACTATAAATTTCTCCCCCTCCACTGGCAATGCTAATACTGGAGCACTGGTGAGGCAGTATTTCAAGGTCTGAAAATTGCAATCACACTCATCAGTCCATACATAATGCTTCTGTTTCCGCATTAATCTAGTCGATGGAGCTGCAATCCGGGAGAAATCCAACACAAACCTCCTGTAATATCCAGCCATACCCAGAAAACTGCGAACCTCTATAACACTGATAGGCTGGGGCTAATTAGCAACCCTTTCTATCTTCTGAGGATCCACTATAACACCATCCTTGCATATCACATGCCTAAGGAAACACATTTCGGTTAGACAGAACTAGCATTTAGATAGCTTGGCATACAACCGATGCTCCCGAAGTGTCTGCAAAACAATCCTCAGATGCTCGACATGCTCCTCCTCACACCTAGAATAGATAAGTATGTCATCAATGAATACGATGACAAACTTATCCAAATATGACCTGAACACCCTATTCATAAGATCCATGAAAGCAAAATCCCCGGATGACAGATGATAGGATTTTGCAAATCTACTCCTCTCCTGAAATGGGTAAATAAGCAAAGAGTGAGTATATAAGATACTCAGTGAATCTATATGAATCGCCAATAAATATAAGGTTAACAAAACATTCAAAGAAATCAAAGCTCGATATAAACAATTTACAGAAAATAGTGACAGAAAGTGTCAGAATAGGCTAATAAAGATATCATAAGTTCGGTACAATAAGGAAAAGACAGATAAAGGGATGGATTGTATGAAATAATACAATCTCCAGTAGCATCAATATGGACTATATGTGAACATACAGTCTCCAATATATCAATATCAGTAACATAAGACTGATCAGGTCTTATGGCCAGGACCATAACCCTTCCTAACTAGGGTACTAATAATATAATGTGCACAAGGCCGACAGTATTTTCCCACCACCCTGTCAGATCGATAGCTCTATCATGACACATTAGGATCCATATCAAGAAATAACACATCAGTGGATGCCATTATGCAACAATGGCATCCTCCAGTTCAATAGGCTCAATATCAATCAATTGATAAAATCAATAGAATTGATGGCAAGACAAGTATCAATAACTCATTAGAATCATATTAATGAGCATAATATTAGTAAGACATCAATAATAATCAATAAAACAATGACCAAAGGTCTAACGACCAAAATTGGAAACAAACATAATTTGGTCATTTGCGGCCAAAAAGTTGACGCAATTGGCATGCCATTGTCACTAGTAACGGTGGCATTCAAATGGTTGGCCTATGGATTTTTCGGCATGATTTTGGTGCAAATATTGATATTGTCCCAATTATTAACAAACAAGCACATGGAAAGGAATTTATAGGAAACAACCACAACTCAATAATCTTCGACAATTGAATCAAATAGACAAGGAAACACAAGTCAAAAATCAAGCACAAGCTTTAGGCAATTTGCCCTAATTAGGTTCGACCAAGGTACATTTTCCACAATTGGATTCCAAATGGCATTTTATCGATTTGGGCAAGTAAAATGATGCATAGAAGACTCACCTAACACTCCAAATCACCAAGCATAATAGATTTGCTATCCAATTCCTCAAATCCTCGGTTTAGGCCAAAATCAGCGATTTTCTCCGAATGAATTTTCTACAACGAAACGAACATCAATGAAACATCGATTAAGACCCAATTAACTTATTCTATAGCCAATTTATACATTCTAATCCATATACACAAAATCCAAACTCACAACTTCATTTTAGGGTTTCAAAATTAGGGAAAATTATTTAATGCATCAGTTGATGCAATTAAACCATTTACCCATTCCTATTATCATCAATTTAACCTAATTAAACCATAAAATAAAAAAAAATAAACAATTTACACATTTGACCTAAAAGTGGCCAAAATCCCTTTGAAGAATTTCTTCAATTTCCTTACATTCCTATGACTAATTTTGATAGATAAATGTTTGTATGGTTTTAGTTTTTTATTTCTAAAACTTTTCTTTCACAAATCATAAAAAAAAATCAATTAAGAAGAAGAGAAAATGGCTACGGGCGAAGGAAGAAAAATGAGCAAAAAAATTTTCTAAGTTACCTTTATATAGTAGGACAAAATTGGCAAATTACCCCATTTGGTCCTCTAATTTTTCAAAATTTGTTTTTGGTCCTTTTTCACTTGGTAATTTATTCCGATAATTCCGTCTGGAATTGGAATTCAAAGTGAATGTTTGAACATCATATTTTTATTAATATTAATTAATAAAAATAGTTTCAGAGCCGTTCTGAAACTCGGACTGCCAAAATATATTCACCGAAAATACCCTTTATTTATAGTTTTGCCATTACTCTCTTTATCAGTGTTCTTAATTATTTTTTCATATTTCTTTTTACTGTATTCACACATGAATATAACTTATCATTAACCCTTAATCCAAATTCCAAAATTCATATGTCGACCATTCCGCTATTTTTACAGCAATGATATCGGTACTGACGATTTTCGAAAAATTTTCTCATTTTCGCTCTAACTGATTTTCTAAAATTATTATTGGTCATTTCGATGATTTTAATCTATATACTGAGAACTTTATTCACCAAAACTTGTTATGCATTTATAGGGTATTACATTCTTCCCCATACTCTTCCCCCTACAATTAAATTCGTCCTCGAATTTAAATAGATACATACCTCACTGCTCCAACAGGATTGGATATCTACTCCTCATCTCCTGCTCACTCTTCCAAGTGCACTCCTCCATAGAATGGTTCCTCCAAAGCACTTTAAACCATCGGTATCTCCTTATTCTATAACTGTATGACCCGTCGATCAACAATCTCCACTAGGAGCTCCTCAAAAGACATGTCATCATTGAGATCCACATCCTAAACCTCCAATAAGTGAGATGGGTCAGACACATACTTCCGCAGCATAGAGATATGGAAAATTGGATGTGCGTGGCTCATGATAGGTGGAAGAGACAATTTGTAGGCCACATTTCCAATCTTCTCAAGAATATCAAACGGGCCTATAAATCTTGGTGATAGCTTACCCCTCTTTCCAAATCTTATAACACCTCGCATCGGTGAGACCTTAAGGAAGACATGATTACCAACTGTAAAATGTACATCCTTTCTCTTCGGATCAGTATAACTCTTCTACCTACTGAAGGCAGTCCTCATTCGATCTCTGATCATAGGAATCTTTTCCATAGTCTTTCTAATCAACTCTGGCCCCTCTAGCTGCTTCTCCCCTGGCTCTACCCAATACACTGGAGATCTACATTTTTTACCATATAGTGCTTCAAATGGAGCCATACTAATAGAAGAGTGAAAAATGTTGTTATAAGAAAACTCTATCAATGGCAGATAATAATCCCAGTTACCTTTGAAATCCAGAACACATAATCTCAGCATATTCTCCAAAGTCTAGATTGTCCTCTCCGACTGCCCATCAGTCTGCAGATGGAAGGTAGTACTAAACCGTAACTGGGTACCCATAGCCTCTTGAAACTTCTGCCAAAACCGAAAAGTGAACTGTGTACCCCTGTCTGAGATAATCATCAAAGGAACTCTATGAAGTCGCACAATCTTATCCATATACAACTTTGCATACTGAGCTGCCTTGTAGCTGGTCTTAACCTCCAGAAAATGAGCAGATTTCATCAAACTGTCTACAATCACCCATATGGAGTCATAACCCATGGTAGTCCTCGGTAGACCCACTATAAAATCCATAGTAACCTGCTCCCATTTCCACTCTGGCAACTCAATCTCCTGAAGCAACCCTGATGACTTCTGATGCTCAAACTTAACCTGCTGATAGGCTAAGCATTTAGACACAAACTGAGCTACATCTCTCTTCATACAAGGCCACCAATAAACATCTCTCAGATTATGGTACATCTTGGAAATCCCTGGATGTACACTGTATGCTGAATAGCGAGCCTCTCTCATAATCCAATCTTGTAGCCCATTAAAATCCGGTACACATATACGCTTCCATACTTCAGTATCCCATCCTCTACTGAAACTTTGTCATCTTCCCACTCTGTACCTCTCCCTTGAGCTTCAATAGATAAGAATCCCTGTCTTGAGCCACTTTAATATCATCAAGTAACAGTAACTTCACCCGAAATTGGGCCATCAGAGCCTGGTTCCAATCTTGGGAACCCAAATATAACTCCACTCCCAAATCTGCTAACTCCCTCATCTCTCGGATCAATGTCCTCCTGCCAATCACAATATGAGCTAGACTGCCCCATCTATTTCCTGCTCAAAGCATCAGCCATAACATTGGCCTTACCCGGGTGGTAAAGGATCTCATAGTTATAATCCTTTAGTAGCTCCACCCATTTGTGCTGCCTAATATTCAGATCCTTCTGCTGAAATATATACTATAGACTCTTATGATCAGTATATATCTCACATTTAGATTCATACAAGTAATGTCTCCAAATCTTCAAGGCAAATATCACCGCTGCCATCTCCAAATTATGAGTCAGATAATTTGTTTCATGCTTCTTTAACTGACGAGAAGCATAAGCAATTACCCTACCAATCTTCATCAGCACACATCCCAAACCAATACGGGAAGCATCACAATACACCGTAAATTTCTCCCTTTCCACTAGCAATGCCAACACTGGAGCACTGATGAGGCAGTATTTCAAGGTCTGAAAACTGCGATCACACTCATCAGTCCATATATAACGCTCCTGTTTCCGCATTAATCTAGTCAATGGAGCTGCAATCCGAGAGAAATCCGGCACAAACCTCCTATAATATCCAGCCATACCCATAAAACTACGAACCTCTGTAACACTAGTAGGCTAGGGCCAATTAGCAATCGCTTTTATCTTTTGAGGATCCATCATAATACCATCCTTGCATATCACATGCCAAAGGAAACATACTTCGGTTAGCCAGAACTGGCATTTAGATAGCTTGGCATACAACCGATGCTCTTGAAGTGTCTGCAAAATAATCCTCAGATGCTCGACATGCTCCTCCTCCCTCATAGAATATATAAGTATGTCACCAATGAATACAATGACAAACTTATCCAAATATGACCTGAACACCCTATTCATAAGATCCATGAAAGCAAAATCCCCGGACGACAGATGATAGGATTTTACAAATCTAATCCTCTCCTGAAATGGGTAAACAAGCAAAGAGTGAGTATATAAGATACTTAGTGAATCTATATACATCGCCAATAAATATAAGGTTAACAAAAGATTCAAAGAAGTCAAAGCTCGATATAAACAATTTACAGAAAATAGTGACAGAAAGTGTCAGAATAGGCTAATAAAGATATCATAGGTTCGGTACAATAAGGAAAAGACAGGTAAAGAGATGGATTGTATGAAATTATACAATCTCCAATAGCATTAATATGGACTATATGTGAACATACAGTCTCCAGTATATAAATATCAGAAACATAAGACTGATAAGGTTTTATGGCCAGGACCATAACCCTTCCTAGCTAGGGTACCAATAATACAATGTGCACAAGGCCGATAGAATTTTCCCACTACCCTGTCAGATTAGTAGCTCTATCATGACACATTAGGATCCATATCAAGAAATAACATATTAGTGGATACCATTATGCAACAATGGCATGCTCCAGCTCAATAGGCTCAATATCAATCAATTGATAAAATCAATAGAATAGATGGCAAGACAAGTATCAATAACTCATTAAAATCAAATTAATGAGCATAATATCAATAAGACATCAATAATAATCAATAAAACAATGACCAAAGGTCTAACAACCAAAAATGGGAACAAACATAATTTGGTCATTTGCAGCCAAAAAGTTGACTCAATTGGCATGCCACTGTCGCTGGTGATGGTGGCATTCAAATGGTTGGCCTACGGATTTTCGGCATGATTTTGGTGCAATATTGACATTGCCCCAATGATCACAAACAAGCACATGGAAAGCAATTTATAGGCAATAACCACAACTCAATAATCTTAAACAATTGAATCAAATAGACAAGGAAACATAAGTCAAAAATCAAGCACAAGCTTTAGGCAATTTGCCCTAATTAGGTTCGGCCAAGGTACATTTCCACAATTGGATTCCAAATGGCATTTTATCAATTTGGGCAAGTAAATTGATGCATAGAAGACTCACCTAACACTCCAAATCACCAAGCACAATAGATTTGCTATCCAATTCCTCAAATCCTCTGTTTAGACCAAAATCAGTGATTTTCTCCGAACGAATTTTCTACAATGAAATGAACATCAATTAAACATCGATTAATACCCAATTAACTTATTCTATAGCCAATTTACACATCCTAATCCATATACTCAAAATCTAAACTCACAACTTCATTTTAGGGTTTCAAAATTAGGGAAAATTGTTTAATGTATCAATTAATGCAATTAAATCATTTACCCATTCCTATTATCATCAATTTAACCTAATTAAACCATAAAATTAAAGAAATAAACAATTTACACATTTGACCTAAAAGTGGCCGAAATCCCTTTGAAGAATTCCTTGCATTCATATGGCTAATTTTAATAAATAAATATTTTTATGGTTTTAGTTTTTGATTTCTAATGCTTTTCTTTCACAAATCATAAAAAAAAAAATCAATTGAGTAGAAGAGAAAATGGCTATGGGCAAAGGAAGAAAAATGAGCAAAAAAAATTTCTAAGTTACCATTATATAGTAGGACAAAATTGGTAAATTACCTTTTTGGTCCTTTTTCGCTCGGTAATTTATTCCGATAATTCCATCGGGAATTGAAATTCAAAGTGAATGTTTAAACATCATATTTTTATTAATATTAATTAATAAAAATAGTTTCAAAGCCGTTCTGAAACTCGGACTGCCAAAATTTCACTATTCATCGAAAATACCCTTTATTTATGATTTTGCCATTACTCACTTTATCAGTGTTCTTAATTATTTTTTTCATATTTCTTTTTACTGTATTCACACATGAATATACCTTATCGTTAACCCTTAATCCAAATTCCAAAATTCATTCATTGACTGTTCTGCTATTTTTACAGTGGCGATATCGGTATCGACGATTTCCGAAAATTTTTCTTGTTTTCGCTCTAACTGATTTTCTAAAATTATTATTGGTCATTTCGATGATTTTAATCTATATACTGAGAACTTTATTCACAAAAACCTGTTATGCATTTATAGGGTATTACAAAAAGGAAACATGTTCATGGGTCAACAAATCAAATATGGTATGTATAATGATGAAGATATTACTCACCTTAGCTTAGAACTTGAACATTTCCCTTTTCCTTTATCCTTGATTCTTTGCCTTATCTCTTATGGTACCCATCGCATCTCTTATTCATTCTTGATTCTACATATCCAATTAATTTCAATTTAGATATTATTTAACATAAACTTACATTACTTATACTTATATTAAAGAAAATTCCTCAAAATTTCAATTTACTAGGATTTTTCTGTGCAAAATTCTTTATTGGCAGCCTATGTTCCATTACTCATATCTCTCTCTACAATTATCCAATTACTTCAATTCTTATTTCTAATTAAACTTAACACATTAGGTTCTAACATATCCAAATTTCACATTAAAATTATTACTACACAATTTATAGTGTTAATTTAAACTTAGGCCTACAACCAACCCTGCAACTCTATATTCTGCCTGCAATGCTATTCAAGCAGATTCTGTTCTTTTGCTTATAACTCAATCAATACTTAACCAATTATTGAAATTCCTTTCCATTTTGAAAATAGACACATAAAATTATAATATATCCAAATTTTAGAATTTTTGGATCACTATACAATTATTAGTGAATTTTCAAAATTAAATTACTGCCCTGAAATCTCTATCCAGAAATGCCTTATTTCTATGCCAATAATTAATTCCGTGCTCATCCAATTACAGAACCATTTTACATTCATTTATATCACATATAAATAATCATATTTTATGTTTAAAACTTTCTCTAATTCTGTCACGACCCAACTTGGGAGCCGCGACAGTCTTAGGGTACGGGTATTACCTAAGCTACCAGTACCACGAAGAACCCAAATAACTATATGATATGGCAAACAATACATTAAATCAGCTTAAATAGCTTAATGATGCTACTGAAATTTTGACAACATCTCCTCTTTAAAATGACTATGCCCAGCTGTAAAACAAATGCAAATAGCACTTCCAATATACTTTATCATCAATACTCATATATTTATCATCAATGATCCCTCTGGATCTCCAATAACAACTCAGTACATATATTTTTATATCAAACTATATCCATACATAGCATAATATATGTATGCAAAACCTTAGAAATACAATCACATACATGCACATGCCATTCCTTAGATTACAGAACCATGGAACCTCTATACTATACAAATATTTACAAATATACTTTTTGAGACTGGATTATTACATGATACAAGTAGTACAATTCCAAGGCGAGGATAGGAGGTGCAAATGGAATTCGAGACTCACTGCAGTCCTGAAAAATAGAAACCACTAAGGGGTGAGTATAAAAATACTCAGTGAATCCATATATATATAAATGCAGTAGATGTTCATAATACCATTGTTTGCTTATATATAGCTTGTAGAATCATATAAGATAATAAGTAAAGAGAATAACAAGTTTCCATATAAGTATCCATGTCAATATTCATATAAGTATCTAGTGTACGAGCCACTGCACATATAATATAACAGGATTGGGTCACATGTAAAGTGCAATCGCACTATCTATAATTTAATACTTCAGCACTATCATAAAGTGCACAAACCATTTTACGTAAAGAGGATCAGCCCCCTATGACTAGAGAATATAACATTCCTCCGGTCCCATAAACACTAGTGTGCACACAGTCGATGGATTTACCCACTACACCATCAAGGTAGCCCTGTTATAATACCATATGGGTGTATCTCCATATAACAATATAAATAGCATAAATATAACTCATATAGCTGTGAAACAATCATATATATATTTATAATGAATAATGGAACAAATTTGAGTAATGTCAAAAAATGTCCGGCGAGCCCAATTGCGCTGCCGCCAATGACACTCGCCGTTACAGGTCCGTTTTGGGGTTTTTGAGTAGTTTTTGGTTTAAGTATATTACCAAAGGATTTAGGTAGACCATGAGATACCATTTTAAAGCTTAGGTCAAGACTAGAATATTGGGCCAAGTGGTGGTCCAATTGGCTTTTTGGATTTCATTTTATGGACAGACAAAGTTTAGGTCATTTTGGCGGGCTTATTTACGGGCCAATATGCACTTTAGGTACTGTAAGATAACAAATGCTGGTTTATCAGTCCAAATGAATTTTCATATCATATATGATGCAAATCATGCATGATTATACATATAGACTCACCTTTATTGCAATTAAACTACTTTGTCACCCAATTCACTGTCAGAAGCCCTAGTTGGCCTATCGTCCGACACTTCGAGCTGGAGTACTCGATGGTTCACCTATTTTCACATATAACACTCCGGTAAGATGTAAAAATATCACAAAACATATTATTCACATTAAAACACATCAAGCATACATTGTATGCACTATAAACCTCACTTTGCACAATTCATCCTTTTTCTAATCCTTTATGCAATAAATACATTCTATCACTATATTTGACCTACATTTCTCATATTCATCACTTATAAACTAAATTAATAACTCATATGCACTTAGTTTCACATTTCATATCAAACATACACCATAATTCAAGTTTAGCTTCTAAGTACTTATATCAATCATCTTTTACATATTTAAACTTATACATTTCCATTACTTATACCATTAAACTATATTCAAACCTTACCTTTCAAATTGCATTAGCCTAACACATTGAACTAACAAAGTCCATATGGTTTGGCCAAAATGGAATTCATCCCATTCATCTATTTTTTAACACCAATCAAACATACAACATATATATACACAACATTCATCCATTTAAACCTATTAAACATCAAATATCAAACATCAAACCATTATTTCATCCTTCAACATTTCGGCCAACCTAGTATTCCATTCAAAATGGAATTCTTTCCATCAATTAATCATTAATTCATGACATACACATCAAATATAACTCATTCCATCATTTAAACCTATAAAACACTAAAGTACAAAACCAATTCTCAACATCATATGGTTCGACTAATATTGTTCTCCATTTAAATGAATTTGTTTCCATCATTTAACCACTAATTCATGTTAAACACATTAAATACACATAATTTGAACAAAAAAAATTCATCAAAACAACACTTTGATTCATAACTTTTCCTATTAGGGTTTCCTTTCCAACTTTTTGAATTATTTCCAATCTAAACACATTTTTGTCACCAATTAACATCAAAGAACATCTTAGGAACATAATTAAACCAAAAGAATCACAAAATCACTTACTTTCCAAATAGTTCTTCAAAAACTTCAAAGCTTTGATTTATCACTTTTTCTTATTTGTCCTTTGAACCTATGGATATATTTGTGTTTAGGATGATGGAATTAACATGTTTGATTCAAGAAATGAAAGAAAACAACAAGCTTTGGTGAAGATCAATGGTGGCCAAAACTTTCAAATGGAGGAAAGAGAAAGTTGGTTGGTAAATTTGATAAGGAAGAAGATGGAGGTGGAAAAAATCAAATAGATATCAAGTTGGTGATTCAATACATTAGGCTTATAGTAAAAATGGTGAAACCTAGCTTACTAACCATCCATTTCTTTATCTTTCCATCCAATGGTTTGATTTAGGTTAGCCTAAAATGATACCATAGGCTTGCATACACCAAATAAATCCATAATTCAAAGGAAAAGACTAAACTACCCTTAGTTCAAATGGAAACCCCTAACCAAGCAACTTTGCCCGATATTATTTTATACCGGCTTTAACTTTTCAACAATAATTCATTTAATCATAAAACCTCTATTTTCATTCTTGATATTCTATTTTACCTTCAAATATGATATTAATTCAATAAAAACACGAAGGGTTGTGAAATGACCATTTTGCCCCCAGTTCA
>CANXYC010184442.1:0-12256 GCA_948193065.1 Aleurites moluccanus
TAGGCCTAAAAATTAGGTCATATAACATGCATATATATATATATATATTCCATGCATTCACATATAATATTAACACATCATAAAGAAAGGAAAATAATTTCCCTAAAGGTCCCTATTAGGGTTTAGGCTAAGGTGTTACAATAAGTTTATACTCTAGAGCTCCTTGGGGTATAATCCGGGGTATAGATAGTTCTTGTTAACTTTATATGTGTAAGTGTGAATGATATGAAAATATGGTATGACCTGCTACTGGAATTTAACAGATAATTAAATGATAATGAGTAAAGAGTGATAAAGGATAATGATAATGATAACAATAAGGAAAATGGTAACAGTAATGATAATGTTAAATATGAGTAAGCTATTGAGATATGATGTGAAAAGAAGATATAGAAGTGCTATAATGCCTACCTGAACTGTGGAGTTGAGGATATAAGGGTGGTGCATATTGGGAGTGTATTTTCTATACAAGTTGGGAATTTTGAGAAATTATTGAAATGTGAATTTGGTACTACTCATGTTGGGAATTAGAATAAAAATACTAAATAGACTTTGTCAAAATTTTTGTAAGACTAATAATTGTTAAACGAAGTTTGAATATTACTGAATGGGTTTAAGTATGAATGACTGATGATTAAAATGTTTAAGGGTTCTATGGGTGTCTGGTGACCTTAGATTTACCCGTACCCTCGGACTGTCTTGCCCCTTATAGTGGGACGTGATAAATATAAACCTAGGTTATCAATTTCTAAGACAACCCTAGCAAATTTCCTTGATCCAAAAGCAAAAGTAATTACTTTGACAAGCAACCTTTTTCTTATGATCTTAATTATTGATGGTACATCATGGGGCTTCAGCTCGGGCTCAAGGTGTGTCGAAAATTGGTGTCAACAATTCGCCCCCACTTTAGTAGGGTTTGTGAAGCATGTGTGCGAGTGAACACGATGCAACAAAAGATGCTAAAGTCTATGCTACCATTCAAGGTTAGGATGTGCAGATATGAACCTTACCATTCTTACGTGTATGGTTGCATTAGGAATTTATTTCTGGTCAAATGCAAAATACCTCTCTCTTGGAGGAGTCTTCTAATAAGATAATAATCCTTATTAGGGTAACCATCGAATGCATTCGGAGTCTACTTTCAAGTAATGCAAATATTTCTCCCTCGGAAAAGTCTTCTAATAGGATGACGATCCTCATTAGGGTAACCATCGAATGCATCAGGAATCTATTTTTAGGCGATGCAAATACTTCTCCTTCGGAAAAGTCTTCTAATAGGATGATGATCCTCATTAGGGTAACCATCAAATGCACCGATAATCTATTTTCAGGCGATGCAAATTCTTCTCGAACATCAATTTGTCTTTAGGGTCTTCACCCTTCTTCTTCTTCCTTTTGATTTGAAGTTCTTATCTTTCTTTTATTTGCTCAAAGGTCCTCACTTTTGTTTCCATTGTCTAAAGGTCTTTACCTTTGTTTATTTTGCATTAAAGTCCTTACCCTTATTATTTTATATAAGGGTCCTCATATTTATTATGCCTTAATGAATTCTTCTAATAATCTTGCTTAAGTACTAAAGCATATAATTAAGGAATCTTCCAATGAATTTTGTCTTCTTCCAAAGATTCTTCTTTTCCTTATTATAAGACTTTCATTCAATGTCTCCCACTTTCAAGACAAGTGAGAGTGACTATTCTCCTTTTCTTATTTTCAAGAAATATTTCAACTTTCAAAACTTTTTCTAGTTTCAAAGTAGTGAATCTTCACTTTTATGATAGCTTTTCTTTTCTTTCAAGAAAAGTGTCTTATCTTAACATCATCTCTTTGTCTTCTTCCACCATTCCCATTTTCAAGATAATAGGTTTACTATCACGACCCAATCTTGGAGCCGCAACGGTCCTAAGGTATAGGTATTGCCTTAGCTACCAGTACCACGAAGAACCCAACTATCAGTATGATATGGCAAGCAATTCATATGTTCAACTCAATACAGCTTAATATTTCTACTGAAATTTCGACAGCATCTCCTCTAATATGTGATTATACCCCGCTATAGAAAAAGCAAATAACACTCCTAATATAACTTTATTATCAACATCCAGCTCAACCTCCAATAATAACTCATCATATGTATCAAACCATACACATCTATAGCATAGTCTATATGTAAAATGGAAAGAAACACAAGCACATACATATGTCTCTATTTAGGTTACAATACCATGGAATCTCTAATAATGTACAACTATTTACATATACTATTTAAGACTCGAATATTACATGATACAAGTAGCAAAATTCCAAGGCGAGGATAGATAGTGCCAATGGAATTCGATTCTCACTGTGGCCCTGAAAAACAATGATAACTACGGGGATGAGTATAAAAATATTCAATGAATCTATATATATATAAAGATGCAGTAAATATTTATAATACCATGATCACTCATAAATGACCTTTAGAAATAATATAAGATGGAAAATATGGGGTGAAACAAGTTTCCATATGAATATCCAGTGTATGAGTCAACTCTCATATGATATAACAAGATTGGGTCCAATGAAAAGCGCAATCGCACTGTAATAGCACAATCGTGCATAATCCAATGTACATAAGGGAGATCAATCCTTATGGCTAGAGAATATAACACCCCTCCCTACAAGGGTCCAATTAATACCAGTGTACACATGGTCGATGGAATTACCAGCTAAACCATTAAGGTAGCCCTGTTATAATACCATATGGGTATGTCTCAATAGAATAGTAAAAATAGCATAAATGCAACTCATATAGGGGTGGAAAAATCCAATATATATCCATAATGAATAATAGAACAGGTTTAGATCAAGTGATAAAAATAGCAGGTGGGGGCCAATTGCGCTGCCGTAATTGGCACTCGCTGTTACTGGTCCGTTGTGGAATTTTTGAGTAGTTTATGGTTAACTATGCTATCAATGGATTTAAGTGGACTATAAGGTATCATTTTAAAGCTTAGGGAAAAACTAGATGATTGGGCCAAGTGAGGGGTTCAATTGGCTTTTTAGGTTTCATTTTATAGCCAGTCAAAGTTTAGGTCAATTTAAATCATTTCGGTAGGCTTATTTAGGGGTAAAAATACACTGTAGGTATTTTAGGATATCAAGTGTTGGTTTATCATTCCAAATAACATATTATATGATATATGATGCAAATCATGCATCATTATACATATAAACTCATCTTAAATCCAAAAAGTCCACTTTATCTCCCGATACACAACTCGTAGGCCATAAGTGGCCCATCGCTCGACACTCCCAGCTGGAGTACTCGAAGGTTCACCTATTTCCATATATAACACTCCAGTAAGACTTAAAAACATTATAAAACACCATATTCACATCAAAATACATTAAACATACATTATATACATCACATTACACAATCAACACTTTTCCATTCCTTTATGCATCAATCACATTTCTATCACCACATTTCACTTACATTTTATATATTCATCACTATTATACCAAGTTAAGAACTTATACACATCTAGTTCAACATTTCATATTATACATACACCTAATTACAAGTATTCTTTCCAAGTAACTTATATCAACCATCATTTTCATATCTAAACTTATACATTTGCATTACATACACCATCAATCCATATTCAAACCCTTCCTTCCCAATTACTTCAACCTAACCCATTAAACCTATAAACTAAACATGGTTCGACTTTGATGGAATTCACTCCATTACTCATTTTTCAACACCAAACATTGAAACAACATAATTACATATCAAATGTATAACATTCAAGCATTCCAATCTATTAAACACCAAAGTTCCATTTCTTCTTTAATTCTCATACCATTTGACCTACATAGAAAATCAATCAAATGAATTTATTTCCATCAAATGGCTACTAATTCATCACAAACACATCACATTTGAACCAAAACTCCATCAAAATAACACATTTGAATCTTACCTCTTCCAAGTTAGGGTTTCTTCCAAGTTTTTAATTTTCTTTCAACCTAAATACATATTTGTTACAAATTAATATCAAGGAACATCTAAAGATGAAAATTGAACCAAAAAAAAATGGTAAAAACACTTACTTCTTCAATATTTCTTTGAAATCTTCCAAGCTTTGATTTATCACTTTTTCTTGATTTTTCTTTAATTCTAAGGTTATAATTGAGTTTATGATGATGGAATTAACTAGTTTGGATCAAGAAATGAAAGAAAATAACTTGGTATCAATGAAATCAAAAGTGGCTGAAACTTGCTTAGGAAGAGAGAGAAAATTATGTATGAAAATGGCTAAGGTTGAAGAAGAGGTGTTAAATATCAAGTTAAATATCAAGTTCATAAACCTATACATTGATCCTATAGTAAAGAATATACACCCTAGCTTACTGACCATCCAATTTTTGATCTTTCCATCCAATGGTTTGATTTAGGTTAACTTAAAATGGTCACCATACACTTGCATACACCAAATAAGTCCATATACCTTAGGAAAAGACTATACTACCCCTAGTTCAAATTTGATCCCTTTTCAATTAACTTTTCCCATAATTATTTTCTACCGGCTTTAATCTTCCAACATTAATTCATATGACTATTACACCTCAATTTTCATGTCCTGATATTTTATTTTACTATCAAATATAATTTTCATTTCCACTAAAACTCAAAGGGAGTGAAATGACCATTTTGCCCCTAGTTCATCAAAAACCTAATTTCACCTAATTGCTTCCTAACAATCTTTTAACCTCCTCTACTCATACAAACATATTATAAAACATGCATACATGTCAAATTCAAGCATAAACATGTAGTAAATCACAATAATCAAGTCAAGTCAAAATTTTCAAGGTAGCCCTTTATGGTTCAGGTTCTAGGTTTTGACTGAGGTGTTACATTTACACTTTTCAAAATAGATTTTCTTTCTTCCAAGAAAATGTTCCATTTTCACAGCATCTTTATCTTCTTCCAACACTTCCTATTTTCAAGATAATGGGTTCACATCTTTTCAATCCAACTTTCATTTCCCTCCACTTCTTCAAACTTCAATTTTCCCACTCACGACTCTTCATATATAAATACTCACTATTGGGATCATTTTCCTCACCAAGGTAAACTTTTTCTCTTCATCTTATTTTCTTACAAGCAAATCTCCTTTTTTTCTCTAAAGAAATGGCATCCTCTTCCCAAGCTCATAGAAAAATTAAAAGGGTGGCCCCTCCTACTCTTCCAAATCTTCCTATGGTGGAGCCTACCTATAGGCATCATGTATTCTTTCCATTGGCTCGTCATGGTTTAATTCAAGATAATGAAGTTCCTCTTTTGAATGCTATCTCTACTCATTCTTGCACGTAATCTCCCATAAAAATCAAATATGGGGGTAGGAATATGCATAAGGCTAGGTGTTGGTATAACCAACTTCCAAGAGCAGTAAAACTCTATATTAATTCCACCAAATTTTATCTTTTCATTTCTAGTTTTTCTTCACTCAAGTTAGGTCAGACGCCAATGCCATAACAACAATTATGGAAAGGTGGATGGATTTTACCCATACATTTCACCTTCCTATTGGTGAAATGATTATCACTACATTGGACTTTACCAATATAATGGGAATTTCTTTTCAAGGAGAACTCGTTCCATTCGATGCTTATTTATGTGAAGGTAACTCTAAAACCCAATGTGATTATATGAATTCTTTTTTTGAATTTACCCTCCACTCAAAAAATGGACACATTTCTTATACCGAGCTAAAACGCTTGGTTTTTGAACGAGCTATTACTTCTTCCAAGCTTGTGGATCAACAAGCAAGGTGCTTCCTTCTCTATCTTTTTGGCACCACATTTTTTGCCAATACTTCTAATACGGTGGATCTCTCCCTTTTGCCGCCACTATGGAAACTTTCAAAGGTCAAAGACATGATTTAGGGTTCCCTGGCTTTATCTCATCTCTACTCTTTTATAGACTAAGCAAGTCGATGTCAAGTAGTCCTAGGTGGCTATTGGAGGGCCATTGAGGTAAGCTTTCTAATTTTTCTTTTTCAAATAACTCTTTCCTCAATGTCATGCTTAATTTTCTCTCATCTCTTAGATATGGAAGTATGAAATCAATATTTTCAAGTGCTTTCCATTTTCTCAAGAAGCCACTCTAAAGATTCCTCAATCTTATGATGATGATGAGGAATTGAAGGATTTTGCTCTAATTGATTTCCTTCCTAGGGGGAAAAGCTTGGATTGGGAGTAAAACTATTCCAAAGATCCCTTTCTTATCATATAGACAAAGTCTTAATTCCCTCTCTTGGGATGAGGTAAGATATCCATCTCATATTTATCCATTTCTCCCAAGTTCTTTGTGATGAACTTTTCTTCTCTCTTTTGTAGATTGTGGATCATCCATGGGGAGAAATCGATCAATTTCCTTCCTTTCTTCTTTATGCATCTCACTTAACTCGATTGAGAATCCTTCTTAAAGGTCCTTTCACTCTTAAATAGTTCATAGGTGAGAACCTATGCTTCATTTCTTAGGCCCGGAGGTAGGAAAGTCCTTATTTCACCTCCTCTTTCCATGTATTAGACTACAACTTTGGAGGGAGAGGAACTTGAATAAGCTCTAAGAGGGGTAAATTGTAGACCCAACTTTTCTTCCCCTAACGAAGATAGGAAATATTGTGACTTCATCTATTCCTATCTCCTAAGATCTCTCCCACTATCTCATGCTCCTTCAAGCTCCCAAACTTACACTAGAAAATGAGTTCTAGGGGATTTAGCGAGTTATTCTTGTCCCTTTTTCCATGAGTATATGGCTATTTTGTAATACCCTATAAAAGCCTATCATGTTTATATGATTAAAGTTCTCGGTGTGTGGTTTGAAATTATCAAAATGACTAAAGATAATTTTAAAACTCAGTTAGAGCAAAAACGAAAAACTTTTTTGGAAAATGTCGGTGTCAATATCGCTACCGCAAAAATAACAGTCCGGTCGACAAATGAATTTCTTATTCTGACTGGGGGGTAAATGATTATGTATATGCATGTGTAAATATAGTAAAAATAAAGAGGTGAAAAATGTTTAGGAATACTGATAAAGTAAGCAATGGCAAAACCGTAAATAAAGGAAACTTTAGGGGTATAGTGGAATTTGAACTGTCTGAGTTTCAGAACGGCTCTGAAACTATTTTTGTTATAAAGTATAAATAAAAATAAGATGTTTGAATATTCACTTTGAAATCTAAATCCTGACGAAATTGTCAGAATAAATTACAGAAGAAAATGTGGCAAAAGCACAATTTAAGGAAAATTTAAGGACCAAAGTGAAATTTGCCAAATGTGACTTACTATATAAGACACACTTAGAATTTTTTGTTCTTCATTTTGTTCTTCCTTGTCCGAAAATTGCTCCCTCCATTTCCATTGATTTTTCTTCAATTTTGTTAAGGAAAAACCATGGAAACTTGATTCAAACCTTGAATCTTCCATCCTCCATCCATTTGCAACCTTGGAGAATCAAAAATTTTCAAGAACAAAGCACTCGAAATTTTTGCCAAAGCATCATTTTGAGGTAAATTGATGTTTTGTTTGATTTTATATTTGATTTAGGGTTATTAGATGTTAGTTAGATTGGGTAATGTGTTTAATTGCATCAATTGATGCATATAGCATTTTTCCCCAATTTTCAAATCCTAAACCTAAGTTGTAAGAGATGATTTGATGAAATTGGATTAGTATGTGTAAATTGAGTGTAGAATAAGTTAATTGGAAGTTAATTGATGAATATTTTATGGTTGAATTGTTGTAGAAAATTCAATTGAAGAAAATTGCACATTTTGCCTACTTTGAGGAATTTGAAGGAATTGGTGGCAAACCAATTTTGCTAGCTCATTTGGATTATTAGGTGAGTCTTTTATGCATCTTATAACATGCCTAAAGTGTTAAATTGAAGTTTGGAATTCACCTCCAAAAGGGCCAAAGTGGTCGAACCCTAAAGTGGCAAAATTGCCTTTGATTTTGCTTCATTTTGGCTTGTTTTTCCTAAGTCAATTTGATCCATTTAATGTTGTTTATTGATGTGTATATAATGCCTATGGAAGTGCTGACAATGTATGGTGTTATTAATATTTGGGGCAATTTCAATGTTGCAACAAAACCTTATCAAAATGTCATTTCATTGTTGCACACAATGTGTTCAATAAAATGCCTACCTCAAAAATCCATAGGCCAACCATTTGAATGCCATCATCGCCATCGACAACGGCATGCCAATTGCGCCAACTTTTTGTCCGTAAATGACCAACTTATGTTTGATCCCATTGTTAGTTGCTAGACCTTTGGTCATTGTATAATCAATTGTTATTGATATCTTATTGATTTTATTGCTCATTGAATTGATTGATGATGAGTTATTGATAATTGGTGATGCCATTATTGTGAAATAGTATCTATTGATGTGTTCCTTGTTTCTATTGATTCCGATGTGATTTGACAAAGTTGCCATCCCGATAGGGTAGTGAGTATATACTGTCAGCATTATGCACAATGTATTGTTATTATGCCCTAACTGGGAAAGGATATCAGTTTTAGTCATAAGACCTTATCCATCTTATGTTTATTGATATGATATTGATTTGTGCTTGACACATTTCTATGTGTTTCATGGCTTTATATCTGTCATTATCTATCTTATCCATGTGATATACTCTCTATTGATGTGATTGTTGACTTACAGTCATATTCTGTACTTGATTTTGTATCTAGAGATTTTGAGCAGATTGATTCATTTATTTCATCTGCCTATTGCTTATTGATATTCCATTATCTATTTATTGGTCGATGCATATTAGATTCACTGAGTATCATATATACTCACCCTCTCACTGTTTCCCATCTCCAGGTGTAGAGTAGGAGGCAGATTCCTGGCTTTTATTCCTCTAAGGAATTCTGCAGTATGATAAAGACAGTGGAATTAATTTAAACACTGTATCTTTATATATGTGTATTAGATGCTCCATGGGTATTGTATAATGATATAAACAGATTGTATATATAAGTGTATGAAATATTTTGGAGTATAAATGTATATGTGTTTATGATGATGGTAATTATAGAAAGTAACAGAATGAATGACAGAGTGCCAGAATGAATAGTGCTTATGTGAGTATATGATTATAGATTGATATGTATAGTATGTGATTGTATAGATGTGATGATGGGTTCTACGGGTGTCGGTCACCTCTGGCATCTCCCCCACCCTAGGACCATCGCACTCAGGAAACGGATCGTGACATATTTCCTATTCGGGAATTACTTTAGGTGATGATCAAGAGCTAGCGGATTTGGGGATTATAACTGCGGATGATAGTGGAAATTTCATCCAAAAGAACTTCCTATTGAGTCTATACCATCGATGGCTTTCTTTCCCCCCCCCCCCCTAGTACCACTCATGTAAGTGATTTTCCTTCTTCTCTTTTTTTCTTTCTCATGTATTCTCCTAAAAATGCAAACTAATGTAATTTCCTAGGTTCCAAGAAGTATGACCGAAAAGCTACAAAAAGCTCTGAATGTCGCTAAAACCTACATTTCTAATTTATCAAGGAAAACAAGCAAGACAATTGTAAGCAATATCATCCTATTCTGGCAAACATATGAATGCATGTCATGCATGAGTAATAATCTTTAAATGTTTCATGTTGTAGGCTTCTTTGAAGAATAAGAACAAGAAGTGGAAAGAAAAAGCTAAGGTAGCCTTTAGAGTGTCATCAAGTGGATCAGACCCTTCCCAACCCCATCATAGCTCATCTAAGAAGAAATATATATGTACTCCCAGATTATCAAATAGAGGAGGAGAGTGAGGGAGAGGATTCCCCTGTATATTAATTATAACATAAACTTTGTATCTCGTAACAACTTTTCATGAATAAAATCACTTATTTTTTGTCTTTTATGAACTATTGTGTATCCGAACAAGCCCCCAAGTGGCATTAATCATACTTTACTCCCAATCAAGTTGAATCTTAAAAATATTGGAAGATCTTCCTAAATCTTGCCAAAATCCGCATTAAAACCAATCCCAAAGCATTAGGAATTGACAAAGTCCATCGAAAACAATTCTCAGGGGTTTAAGGTCATACGGCCTTTCCCTTGGGCCGTATGGCCCTTGGCATGGGTCGTGCGACCCTGCTTAGGCCATATGGCCCTTGTCCTTTAGGCATCTGATTTTTAGGTCCTTTTTCTTATTTCCTTTTTGGTTTTGGTACCTTTTTTCAATTCATTTTCCTAAAAGGAATTGAATTTCTTTCTTCAACATTATAAATAAACCTTTTATGCTCTTTATTTTTCACTCTAAACTCTAGCAATGGCTCACCGATACTCTTGGGTTCCTAAGATCAATGCTCCTCTTTTCAACATTATTTATGACATTGCTCCCCTTGATTGGTGCCATATGAGTTGAAGGTTTCTCAAGAGCCTAAAATACTTCAATTGTGGCAAGATTGACCTTGAATTGTTGGATACCGCCACTGAGTTTTGAGACAAGAAAGCTCATGCATTTCATTTTTCAAGATGCCAAAATTTGTCCAACCTTTGAAAAATTTAGTGTAATCTTGGATAGGTATCCTAACCCTTTCAACAAGGTTTCCATAGTGGTTTTGGACATAAGGTATCCAAGTAAGATGATTTATTTCTTTGACATGTCTCCCTTTGTGGTTCAATGGCATAACATAAATGGCCAATGGATTAACCTTGCTACCTTAATCCCTTACCTTGAGAAATTGGACAAAAATGATCTTGTTTGGCCTAGAATCCTCATTTTTTGCCTCTTTGGAAAATTTCTTAGTTGGTCATGATGACTTAGTAGACTATAGAGTTTTATCCATTGTGGAGGATATCCTTAAAAGTGAGAATCCCTTTCCCTTAATTCTTGCAGAAACCTTGCGAGGTTTGGATGAATGGAAGCCCACTAGAACTTTTAAAGGAAGTTCATTGCACTTGCAAGTAACCATTCTATCTCTCTACTTTTTTTTTCTTTTTTTTTTCTTTTTATTTTATTTTCCTTTTGCTCTAATTTGTGCCTAAATTGACATCTTTTCAAGAGTTGGCAACTTAGTACGCTAATTTTTCTTCTTTTTCTTTTCTTCTTTTACTAGATATGGTTATAAGAGAGGTTGCAAGTTATTAAAGCAATAGATATTAATCCTGAGAGATTTGAACCTTCACATTATCCTAAAAGGAAGACCTTTGTTTCTTTCCGCTCAAAATGGGATTGGACCATATGGATGGGTACCCTAAATAGTAGGGATATAAGGTGGACATGCTCTTGGTGGCACCTTAAAAACTTTGTCCACCACAATGGACCACATAGGGTTATCTTGGCGGGATTGCGTTATTCTTCCTTCTACTTCCCTCAACGCATTACTAGCTAATTTGGTCGAAGGCAAACCGTCCCACAAGCCACCTCAATTTCATACAAATGCCTAATCCTATTATCTCTTGAACAGATTAAGAACTCTTGGGAATCCAATAAGACTTTCATCTCAATTTCCTGTCACAGCCTAACTTTAGACTATGACGGTCCTAGGGTACGGATAATGCCTAAGCCACCAGTACCATAAAGAACCAATGCTTAAACAATTATATTCATTACTTAACCTGTGATACATTTTAGGTCATAAATTTTTTTTAAAACATCATATTACCAAACATGCATGCAGAAAAATTGACAGAGTCTCCTTTGAAACTCTGACTTAAGCTATCCGCAAAACATATAAAAATACACTCCCAATATAACATACATCCTATTATATCCTCCATTTATCAATTGCAACTCAAATTGCACTTCAATATTTTCATCCATATCATATATCACATATACATTTTATCTCAAACTCATATACTATATATATGTACAATATATACACATATTCATGTCATATCATTCGATCATTTAACATCTTACTTAGGTCAATTCAAACCTCTATACATAATATACCAAGAAACTCTATACATAGGAGTGACCCCAATATGTACATCTGATCCAAGGCTGGAGATGGAAAAGCCAATGGATGACTTCTTACTGAGGTCCTGAAAACATTGAACAATTTAAATGGTGAGTATAACTTTATACTCAGTGAGTCATAATATATATATGAGTATGCAATAATATTCATGACAGTCATATTTATCCATTAATGATCTGTAGATAGAAATGCTAATGATAGCATGAAGAAATACAAAGTATGGATCATAATGC
>CANXYC010184514.1:0-20183 GCA_948193065.1 Aleurites moluccanus
GAGCAAGTAATGGCCAACACTGAATCCTGCTGCAGTCAAAGCAAAAATTTCTGAAATTTCCAAACTTCTCATTAAAATTTTAAAATTCTCCAAACAAAATAAAATTGATAATTACACTTCAAAAATGGCAGATATTACAATGAACCTGGCTAAGTCAACGTCCATTAGTCATAAGTGATTTCCATCACTCAGAAAAGATCTCACCTAGACTATCCTTGAGATGATAACATCTATTTATTCTTTTGATCCAACGGTACGTCAAAAGGTATAAATCAAGGGATATTTATAATTTCAGAATCTTTTTTCTCATTTTTAATATTATATACAAAAGAGAAATAATCTTCCTTAATGATTAATCATGAAATAATCATTAACTTAATCATCGGAGTGGTCATGCCAAGTCTAGACTTGGCCCTTTGATTCTATTTTCTTTATTTTGCAGATCCAGCACTATAAGAAAATTGGCAAATACAGACAGAATTTACTGACAGATTAAATTTCGTTGGTATTTATCAACGAAATTATCGACATAATTAATTTTGTCGATATTTATCGATGGAATACCAATAAAAAAAAGAAAAATAAACTTATTGATAGATACTAAAATATAGATGAAAATATCTCATTGGTAATTTTGAGCACGGAAAATTGGTGCCTAATTTTACGATTAATACAGACGAAATAATGACAAAAATATTTATTGACAAAATAGTTCCATAGGTAATTTGTAAGCGGTTCAATTTTTTAACAAAAATTGAAAATTTTCAAAAAGCGCCAAATTAAAAAATTTATCGACGAAATTACCTAGGGAATTACCGACATAAATTTTATTGATAAATTTTTAGAGGCAAAATTTTCGGATAAAAATTATAAATTTTCAAAAACCACTAAAATTATAATTTTACCAATCGATTACCAATGAAATTTTCGTCGGTAAATTTTTAGCGGTAAAATTTTCAAATAAAAATATAAAATTTTCAAAAACCGTCAAAATTAAAAATTTACAGATAAAAATTTTATATTACTGACAAAATTTTTCAACGGTAAATCTTAAGTTAAAAACATTAAATTTCTTATTTTCTTTCTTCTTTCTTCCTACTTTTTATTTTATTTTATTTTTATTTTATTTTTTTTGTCCCTTCTTCTTTTTTCTTTTGTCCTTCATTCTTTTAGCTTTTTATTTTTCTTTCTCTTTTTGTTCTTGCTTCTTTTTCTTCATTCTTTTTCTCCTTCTTATTTTTCATTTTCCTTCTTCTTTTTTTTTTCACTATATCTTTTAATTTTTTTTAATTTTTTAATTTTACTTTCCTATTTGTTCTTGCTTCTTCTTCTTCTTCCTTCATTTTTTTTTCTTTTTCTTCTTTCTTTCTTTATTTTTTCTTCTTCTTTCTTCTCGATTTTCTTCTTTTTTCTTTTCTTTTTCTTCTTCTTTATTTTTTATTTAGTTTAATTAAATATTAGTTATTATTATACTATATTTAATTAATTTTTTTTCTCCTTCTTCTATTTTTTCTTTTAAATTTAGAAGAGTTTTAGTAAATAAAATAGTTTAATCAATAATTTTATGTTAAATTAATAGCTTTGATATTTAGTTAAATTAGTTTAATAATTTTATTAATTTTAGTTAATCTTAAATTAATATTATTTTATTTTAAATTAAATATGCTGACGAAATTTTTAAACATTCAAAATATTAAAAATATATTTACTGTCGTATTACCTATGAAATTTTTTAATATTCAAAATATTAAAAATAAATTTTTCGACAGATTTATATTCAGATTATTTCAAATTTTAATATTTTAAATAATTTTTCTAATTTATTAACCAACAAATTACCAACGAAATTTTTTTACCAATAAATAAAAAATAAATTAGTGACGAAAATTTCGTTGTTAATTTACAGATTGATAAAATTTCTATCGGTAATTTATTATCGGCAAGCATTTCAATGATAAAATTTTTTCAACGGTATAACGTCGAGAAATGTATTTACAGATGGAATTTTTGTGATTAAAAATAAAAAAATCCATTGATAAATAAAGAATTTCTTGTGGTGCAAAAAGTCTTGTTTTCGAATTATTAGCTGATGACAATCGGACCGAAAATCTATCTTGAAAAAATACCCAGTACCTTGCAACGGATCAAACAGATCATCAATCCTTGGCAAAATATATTTATTCTTGATAGTCACCTTGTTTAATTGCTGGTAATTAATACACATTCGGAACGTTCCATCTTTCTTTTTCACAAATAAAACCGGCGCACCCCAAGGTGAACTACTAGGCCGGATAAAGCTTTTGTCAAGTAACTCCTACAACTGTACTTTTAATTCCTTCAATTCAGCTGGTGCCATTAGATATGAGAGAATATAACTAGGACTAGTTCCCGAAAGAACCTCAATTTCAAATTCAATTTCCCTTTCTAGTGGCAATCCAGGTAAATCCTCTGGAAACATATCTGAAAATTTATTTACCACTGGAATTTGATCTAACCCTTTTACAATCATCTGAGTATCGATCACATGTGCCAAATAGCCCTGACATCTCTTACGGAGAAGCCGTCTAACACCTATGGTAGAAATAAGGCTTGCTAGAATACCATGCCTTTCACCTTGGAATACAAAACTGGGCTGCCCTTCTGGTTTGAATTCTACTGTTTTCCCATAACAATCAATAGAAGCTCGATGTTATGACAGCTAATCCATCCCTAAAATCACATCTAACTCTAATACAGGTAACTCTACTAAGGTGACTGGAAGTTTTATACCCTCAATTTCTACTATTCACATATCATATTCTCTATCCACACTAACAGTTTTACCTAAAGGTATAGAAACTTCCAATGGTATTTCCATTTGTCTACTACCTTTATCCAAATTCTTTGCAAAAGCAGATGATACAAATGAATGGGTAGTGCCTGAATCAAAGAACACTGTAGCCAAATGATTTTGAATTAAAAGTGTACCTTCCACAGTAGTATTCAATGTCTGAGTCTCCTAGCGATTTAAGGCAAAAACTATGCCTTGACCCCTACCAACTGATGGCTGTGTTGATGCAGTGGTAGTATATTGGCCTTGGCTTCTGCCTCCTTGGCCTCTGTTGCCCTGCTTACCCTATTATATTGTAGGCTATGATCCTGGGGAGGTACTCTACTGACCTCTCATCTAGGGACAATGCTTGATAAATGACCTTTCCGTCCACATTTAATACAAGCCCTACTCAACCATCTATATGTACCACCATGTCTTTTGCCATAATGCTGGCAAGCAGGATAGGTCTGACTGGTTTGCTCTGTTTTAGATACTCCGGCAGACACTCTCGGAGCTGTCGATGTAGCTATTGATCATGCCTGTCCCCCCTGCACTACTAACCACCGTTTGACTCTATGCAGGCTTATAACCACTCTTTGCTAGCCTACTCTAAGAGCTTTTTCCTCTTCCTGCTCTTCTCTATCCACCATGTCCTCGACCACTACTCTTTCTTCTTTGTTCCCTCGCTACTCTCTCTTCTTTATATTTTAATTACATCTGAGTAGCCTTGTCTATTATCTTGATTAAGGATGTAAACTCCACTGATAGAAGGAAATTATGCAAAGAGGCACGTAGTCCATGTCTAAATCAGTTAATCTCAGCAGCTTCATTAGGCACTATCTGTAGAGCAAATTTCACTAATCTCAGAAACTCTTTTGCATACTCACACTCATATTTCCCTACACTAACCTCTCAAACTAAATCATTATTCTTTCTTTTTCCCTCTCAGTAAGAAACTCATCAATCATGGACTGCATAAACTCTGCCCAAGTGGGCGGATCATCACCATACAATTTGCTCTATATGTGCCTCTTAAACCAGTCCCAAGATCTATCTCAATAATAACCCAACTAGCTCAATAGCTCGGGCCTCAGAGCAGGGTAATCTCCGGACAACCTTCTCAACCTGTGCTAGAAATCCAGTAGGCTTATCCCTCTGTTCACCTTTAAATTTTGGTAATCCGAGTTTCAGGAAATTATACATTGTGATGCCTCCTTCATCAAGACCCCTTATGACCTCTCTGTGTGCAACTGGCTCTAGAGGTGGACCACCAACTAGTGGAGGTATAACAGGTGGTGGTGGCATTGGAGCAGGCATAGGCTCTTGCCTCATTCTTCTCAATTCAGTTATTTCTCTTCTTAACTGCTCATTTTCTCTCATCAATTCTTCATTATAACTTCAACATGAATTTTGGAGATTTTGGTATTTTGGAGATTTTTATTTAGGAGAAGAGAACTCAAGGAATTAAGTATCTTTTAAATTTGAGGAAGAGTTGAGCTTGACTAGAAAGTTTTTTAGTGCTAAGAGGTAAGTATGGATTTGGTTCAATTTATTGAAACCCTCCTTAAATAGAATCTTTGAATGTTGATAATGACTTAGTTATTTTCCTTAGACCAAGTTCATTAATAAGCCATTGTTATGCATAATATGATATGTTATTTATATATTGTGATCACTTGATCACTTTTAATTATTGTTGAACCAATACTTGATATGTATATCACGAAACATACATTATAGAACACTTTTTCTAATGAGAGTTAATTCATTGGTCCAATGTACACAAAGGAAACCTGGTTAATAGGGTATAGTATTAGTGTTTCACCTAGAGGGGACCACGAGCTCTAGGCATATACCTGCACAAGCATATGTGCCATGTGAAGGTAGCAAGGCTACCCAAACATTATGATATGATATCAGTTCTATTTTATGTTTATTTGATAATGCCATTTTTTTATAAGCATTTATATTCTTAAAAATAATCATGATTTGATATTCATATATGTATTATGAAATGATTGGATAGTGCTACCATTTGTAAGCACTTATGATATTAATATATATGTTAAGATTTCTTTCTAGTACTCAGGTACATGTTCAAGATTTGCTATTTAAGAATTCTATATATGTTATTCATTTTGATTGTTCACATTTTACTGAGTTGAAGGCTCACCACTCTTCTGTGGATTTCAGGTTCTAGCTTAGCTCGAGAGAGAGTTAATCCTAAAAACAGAGCTTCTTGATTTCTTTCTCCACAAAAAGACTCTTTTATGTAATATTTTTGGATAATAGTTGAATTATATATATGTATTCATATCTATGAGAAGTATACTTTTAGAAGCTTCGTAGATGTGTGTGATGTTGCTTATTCTTTTGTTGCCATAGATGGCATTGTAGACTTTCCCTTGTTCCATATTGATGTTAGAATTATCTTTTGATCGGTAAGGAACAAGAGGAAATATCATATCAGTTTGATGAGATATATAAGATTTGAATGTTTGGCATGATGCTAATATATGTTGTATGTTTGATTCAGGTTAGCTAAGGGTTTTACGGGTGTACGGTGGCCTTATGCCTACCCTTATCCTAGGACAGTCGCACCAGTGATTTTGGAGTATGACAACTTGTGTCAAACAAGTATGTTGAGCCAAATGCTCCAATATCAATATATTGAGCTAAATTCTCCAATAGCAATATGTTGAGTCAAATGCTTCAATAACAATATGTTGAGCCAAATGCTCATATAGCAATGACAAATAGCAAAATCCACTGCAATATAGACAGATGCTACATAACTTGATACCATGTCTCACTGAAGTCATACGGTTGATCAGACTGTATGGTTAGGACCACTCCTCACTAGCTGAGGATCACTGAAACATTGTGCATAATGCCCGATGTAAAAATACTACTCCATCAAGAAAGTAGTCTGTCATTGATCATATATAGGGTGCATCAATATCAATGTCAATAAATAATGAAAGGTTCATTTATAAGAAGTTTATAACCAAAGAAAATAGCAATGGTGATTCATATAATTATTGAACAATCAATAATAAGGGTTTGGTTACACAATGACAATTTAAGAAGAAATAATAATTAAACAAAGTATAATAAAGAAGATGTTTGGTCCATAATGAATAAAATGATTCCAGTGGCTATTAACAATATTTATGTGGTACATGATTCACAATAAGGATGTAATGTAACAATAATATATCAAGATCAATATGAATTAGTTACCAATTAAGAACATGTCAAAGAATGTAGTATTTCATTTATACAAAAATTAAGGCCTTGAAAAGGGCAATTAATGAATTAGAAAGCAATTATTAACAATGGCAATATATTTGGGACACATAAAGTGGGATTATGGCAAAATAAATAAACTTGGACAATTAAGAAATAATGCAGGCTCAATTGAAGAAAGATATATATATATATGTTACTCACTTTGATAATCAAAAAGCAAAAGGAAACTCCTTCCTTATCTATCACAAGCAAAAGGGTTGCTCTTCATCATCCTTTTCCTTTCCTTTATTCTTGGAAGCTATAACACATAAAGGTTTAATTTAGGGTTCTATCCATGACACATTTATATTAAATAAACTTAATACAAGAATTCCCTTGTAATTCTTCCATTCTGTTTTGGTTTTCCTCAATTTTCACTTCTGATAGCCTTGATTAAAATGGATATATTTAGAGTTTTACTTATCCAATTGTTGTTATTATTTTTTTAATGAAACTAGACATACAGGGATCCAACATATCCAAAAATTAGGCAGTTCTTCTTGCTACAGAATTTATAATAAATTTTCAAATTTCACCCTGTAATCCTTCCAATTACCATGAAAATCTCATCCAGTAGACTCTACTTTTTCTATTACAACTCCCTCTATACACATTCAAATCCTATTATATTTTCACAGGATTTTAGCTAAGATGAAAAGGAACAACTTTTATGTTTTGATATTTTTCTAATTCAGATAGTAAGGGTTTCAAATTTAGAGAAAGTAGGGGGTTACATATTTCCAAGTTTTGTTCTGAATTAAGTTCTGAGTCAGTAGCACTTAGGTTCACATATCTCTTAAGTTACTAAATATTTTGTAGAGATTTTTCAAGTACACTTAGTTAAGATATAAATCTGTAACTTTTATGTTTTGAGTATTTTCAAATGACTTCATTAAAGTCACGAAATAGCTGCTCCAATAGTTTGTTCAGTCTTAAGATTTTTACTATTTTCAGAATTTCATAACTTCTCTACTACCTACATACTTTTCGTACTTCATTCTAACTTCTATTAATTTATTTACTAAAAAATTCAAGCATATCATACTTCTACCAAAATCCTAGTTTAGCTTTCTATTAGTTTATATAGACAATAATATTATTTACAAATTAAACAAAGGAATAGTTAGAGGAGATTTGTCACACCCCAACTCCAGTGGTGCGACGGTCCTAGGGCAAGGGTAGGCTTAAGGCCACCATAAACCCGCAGAACTCACGAATCATGAAATCTCATCATCATCAAATAAATTACAACATCATATATTACAACTACTATGTCCATACATAGAATTAAAATCAATTATATCTTTCTATTATCATTTCATATATTTCTCTTGTTCCTTAATGATCAAAAGAGACATCTCACATCACTGAGGAACAAGAGTACCCCAAAAAGGTAACAATCATATATAATCATATATCAACATATTCTAGCATCCTTAAAAGACTAACTACGGAGCTCTAGAGTATACTCCAATACATATTGTATTATAAAACCATTAATAAATATACAAAATATCTCAAAAGAATAATTACAATGAAGCTTCTTGGAGTAAATAAGTCAAGAAGCTAGATCTTCTCTATTAGCCCCCCTCTCGAGCTAAGCTATCACCTGAAATCCACAGAAGAGGAGTGAGCCTTTAACTCAGTAAGATATGAATATTATATAATAAGAACTTAATGTCGAATCATAGTCAATGTACAAATAATTATACATATAGGCATGAAGGAAGTTATAAGCTTTTACTTGAAAGAAATGTGGTTCTCATAATAATATGGCTATATCAAATCATGGTTCATCTTTAAAACATAGAATTCCCACAAGGAATGGCATTATCAAATATCATCTGGAAGAACTGATCACATATCATAACATACGTATCGGTATCCTTGCTACCTCAACGTGCACACATGCTTGGCCAGGCATGCGCCTAGAGCTCCTGGCCCTCTCTAGGTGGAACACCGATAAAAACCCTATCGGCTGGGCTCCCAAAGTGCACAATGGACCAATGAATTTACTCTCATTGGGAAGAGCGTTCTATCCATGGTCATGGGTTTCAATATCATAGGATACATATTGATCGCAAAACCATCATCATTTAACATTATTCAATTCGGTTCACAAGCAAGAAACATATAGACTTGATCCAAGAATATTGATCAAGCCATTCACATTGTCCAAGTATATAAATATATATATATGCAATAGGATAATCAATATAGGAATACTTTGGTCATTTTAATTTCAAAGAACAATAATCAAACAGAATGTTCATACTTACCTTTCCACAAATTTCTCTTAAATACCTCCTTAGAATTCTGCTCAATTAATTTCTCAATTAATTTCGAATTTCTTCTCCTAAGAAATTCCCCAAATATATAAAAATTAGGGTTTCTCCAAACCAATAATATTCAACATGATTTCCTAATAATTAATTATCTTAGAATCCCTATTCTTAATTCCCAACAACAATTTCATTAATCTCTTTAAAGAAAACTGCATTAAATTGGCATTAAATTTTTAGAGTTACTATTCATGGCAGTCTCAACCTCCAGATATCTCCCACATTAATTACCATTAATAGCTTCAGATCACTAGCAATAAATTCTATATACCCATAATTAATTATCCATACCCATAGACTTAAATAAATCCAAAGAAAACAGCTTAGGAAGAAAATTTACCTTATTTCCTTCAAACTAAAATTCTGAGATTTCTGCTCAAATCTTGATGATTCTGCCTTAATACTGAATAATCTAGTGGTCTATTGCATTAATATGAGTATTAATGCCTTAGAATATAAAATGGAACAAATCTGAGAAAAAGACTAAATTTAACAAAGAATAAGAAGAGAAAAATCGTGAAAAATCACTACTGGGGTTACTGGGTTTAAATAGACACTGCCCCAGAAATACGCTAGCCAGCTCGCCTCGCCAGACCTTCCTCGGCAAAGCTACTTCGCCTAACAAGCTCGCCAATCCCACTTCGCATTCCCAGCTCGCACTTGCCAGCTCGCCAAACTTGATCCGGCAATGCTGCCTCGCACATTCCAGTTCGCATATGCTACCTCGCGTATGCTGCCTCGCCAGATTCTCCTCGCATATGCCACCTCGGCAATGCTTCTTCGCCTCTTCGCTTCTTCGCGAACTGCCACTTCGCACAATCCCTCTTCGCATAATGTCTCTTCGCCAAAGCTCTTCGCCATAAGCTCTTCGCCAACTCTCTTCGCCAAAGATTTTCGCCTAAGCTCTTCGCCAACTCTCTTCACCTTTGCTCTTCGCCAAAGCTCTTCGCCAACTCTCTTTGCCAAAGCTCTTCGCCAACTCTCTTCGCCTTAGCTCTGCGCCAAAGCTCTTTGCCAACTCTCTTCGCCAAAGCTCTTCACCTAAACTCTTCGCCAACTCTCTTCGCCTTAGCTCTTTGCCAAAGCTCTTCACCAACTCTCTTCGCGAATTGCCACTTTAGAAAAACTCACCTCGCCACTTCGCCATTATGCCACTTTGCATAATACTGGCTCGCCATAACAAATTCTTCTAAGTTAAATTCCTGCCTGAACATCCCATACTTAACCAGCTCGCAAATGAGCTACAAATATCTAAACTTACTAGTTCTTTTTATCACTCACAATCAACATGCAGGAGCACAATATATCAAAATTTCAAATCAAAATAATCAACACACAAACCGTGGTGACTCTCCAAAATTCACCCAGACTTACTGCCTTAGAATCTCCCCGAAAAGGTTTGATAAAACTCACTCTACACTGAGATACACTTATCCAAAAATTATGAAATTTTACAGTCATCTTCACAACACACAAAGGAACATTTTTCATGTTCACACCTTTAGCTAATTCTGCCTCAGGCATTCCCATTAATTCCAAACATACACTGCATCCATGCAAAAACTCTCAACCAGACCAGCCTTGCTCAAATAGACACAACTCATCACATACACAGAATTTTGCCAAACCATTTTACAGAATTATATCTAAGACATAAATTAATAACTTTCATGTTTTACACTTTACCAAATCATGCCTTTAAGAACATGAAATTATTATCACAAAATCCTGCAGCATCAATAATAAAAAATTTCTGAAATTCTCAACATTCACATTTGAAATTTTAATAGGTTCTCCAAACATACAAAAATTAATAAAATACTACAAAATGACAGATATTACACCAACACTATTTTACATGCCACATTGTGAGGTAGAGTTACACAATAATCTCGTAGAGGCAAATTGGGGAATGAAGCTGTTGTATTGTTTGGAAATAGCTTTGAGATGCATCAGTACTTGTACGAGTTTAGGAACTCAAATATTGTTGGTTGAAGCAGACATGTTGTGGCTGTTCAAAAATTCACACATCAGTATGTAATCAAGACAGTTTCAAATGACTATTTTGTTGCTTTTCATGATTCATGTTAGTCATTTTTTTTATCCCTGATCTTAGGATAGAGCTGTCGTCATTTAAAAATTGATTGATACCATATAATGTTTACGAAATTGTATCTTAATTCAAATACATCAATTGTTTTGAACGATTCATTGGAAATTATTATAGTACCTCTGTTGGCTGCTTTAGTTGTTTACTACATTCTTAATATAAGAACATGCTAATATCATATTTCTATCAATTGTCATTGAAAACTTTCTTAATTACTTTGTGGTATTAGTGATTAGCTGCATTACTACTGCTTTTATTGTGGAGTAATATAATTGGATAGACACTATTGGTTGCCGAAGAGACCAATAAACTTTTGAAAAAAAGTCAACTATTTTCCCACCAATTTTTATATTAGAGACATCCACAAGAAATCATTATTTCGGCAATAATTGTTCATAGGCTTTATGGGATAAAAAAAGTTGAGGATTCTTTAGTTGGTTTTTACATGATTAATTTCTTATTTTCCCCTTCTATTCTAATTATGAAAGCTAAATAAGACTTGTCTTCGGAAATAATTTTTTGATGGTGCTGAACATTTGACTAAGGATATCGTATCTTTGTTTCCGGTTGCTTATAACCTTGAGTAATATATAATGTTTTGGCTCTATTGTAAGCCCCTTTATGAAGAGCAGCTGCCAAACTTATGTAAGTAGCCAATGTTTAGGCGTGCATTAAGCTTGTGCTTAATTGGCTATAGTATACCTCTCTAATTTGTAATCTAAAATTTCTTTGTTGCTTGCCTTGACCTCCCACACTGAGGTAGACACATGATCACGGAGTAGTAGCCAATGGCAATGTGGTATTCTTAATAAGTATTAAGGCTTAATTATGAGAGAATGCATATGTTGCAGCAGAAAAGTGATTCAATCAAATATGTGAAATTTAATAATATCTAAGGTTATAAAGTCCTCTTTCTTTTCCTCTGAATTTCCCTTGCTGATTACAAAGGGGAAAAATAAATTAAGAAACTTGTTAGATTATTGATCTCATATAAAGCTTTGTTTAGTTATTAGAGAGAGACATAACCCCAATAGCTTGAAAATAAAAGGACAATAGATTTTCCATAACATAATTATTCAATACAAATAATTATTTATTTTCTAGTTTTTACCTTATATATACGAGGGTGTTTGATAAAGCAATAGTCAAATGTGTGATTGGTGTAAAAATGCGATTGTTAAATTGCAAATCGCTATAAGCAGCTCATAACCGTTTATGAAATTTGCCGATTAAAGAGAAATTTTGTCACAATCGGAGTTTTTTTTATTAACCAACTAAATAATACAAAATTTTTCAATTAATGACGTGTATGTTGGCAATCGGCAATTAAGAGTGTTTAGTTGGCCAACCAAACATCCCTTATGTATATATATTCACTCTCTCTTGTAAATTTAATCTCCACGATCATTGATTATTGTCTTTATTAATTATTTGATGGATTCCTTTTGTAATTGCAAAATGATTATTCTTTTAAAGATTGCATTGGCTTTACATTTTTTTTTTCTCTTTTTTTTGTTCCAATTTAGCTTGACTAGCAACAAGAAAATTTTTAACAAAATTTTCTAGCATACTTGCAAATAGATCATAAATGGGCGAATTCAAAATTTATGATAAATTAACAAAATTCTTAGATTTAATATATAGTGCTTAAATCAAATCTAGCATTTAGTTTAATAGAAATGGTAAATAGTAGTGAGTCTACAAAAGATTAATACTAGGTGTGCAATCTCTGATGGGAAATGATTAGAAAATTTTTTAATTAATAATAAACAATAACAAAGCGTGGCCTAGATAGAAAAGTGATTTTAATTTACGTATGATTTTATGGGATGATTTGACACTTAGTAGCATACTTGCAAAACAAGTCAACTGCATTAGAAGTGAGTTGTCCTGTGTTCAAAGCCTTAACCCTAATTCTAAACATTAACTTGCTCCAATGTTTGTGTAGAGAAGAATAATCATCAAACTCATCAGTACATGTAGCACAATCAGTCAAAGCATCTTCAATGTAGCCCTGAATGTCTGAAATTTTGCAAGAGAATCGCAATCGTCCTCAGGATCATCAAATCCTTGTTCCTCTTTTTCTTCTTCTTCTTGCAAGTCTCGAAGCTTTGTCATTGGCATGTAAAGATTGTGCACCGCTTCTTCAAACATCATTCACAATTGCAGAATCATCCACAACAATTTGAATTGATTTGATTTTTCTAGCTGCTTTGGAGATAAATAATTTAGTATCTTGAGCTCTTTTTAGGCTTACCATTAATGCAACATTTGCTAGTTTTTTGGATTTTCTATTACAGAGTTTGGAAAGATGGAGAGCTATTGAATGCATACAGCAGGATAGGTAGTGTTTTGGCACAAAACAGTGATATTATTCGATGAATTATTAATGGAAGTTTCTCTTATAATGTCTACGCGACTTGAATTGCAAATTATGAAGGTGGAGGAGATGAGTAGTATTAGAAAGGAAAATACTATAAGATGCACCATTTTTGGATTTTGTAAGATGAAATCAACACAAAAGAGTTTACATAAATAAAAGAATTATTGCATATCAACTTATTATAATTAAATTTGTTAGATAAGTTTGGCACTAAATTTGCATCGTGACCTTTAGTTAGATGAGTTGTTATTTTTCCTTGTACAGTGTAATTTAGATCAATCAAATCAATTCATTTTTCATTCTTCTTTAGTTACTTCTTCTGATATGGTATTAGAGCTCTAGAACCAAGAATCAGTTTCATCTTCGTCATTGGTGACACTTTCAGTTCCGAATTCATTTCCTGTTTATACTAAACAGCTGACCTATTCCTTTCAGGTATAACATACTGCGTAAGAAATTCCCAGCAACATCTTTCACTGGATTGCCAGTTCTAGACCAGATCAAAATTCACCTTTCGTTTTTTCTTTCTTAGCCACTAGTTGAGCCAAGTAGTGGTTTTTCACATTCTGTCTAAATGAATTTTCCCAAAAGCATTTGGCTTTCTTAATAATCAAACAGAGGAGGAACCTAGATGCTACTACCTTTCATGATTTATTTATCATTTGAGAAGTGATCATAGTTGCATTTAGTTTCTTTGATATTGAATTCAGTAGTTCAATTTCTTGGCAGTAGATAAAGATTGGACTTGGACTTATTATTTTGTTTATATGATCTCCAACAAAAGGATTGCATCTTAACCTTATTATATTGTGCTAATTTCTGACTATTAAGCTTCTTTGTACATCTATAAGGATTTTAGTCTAACAACTCTTTTTTTTAATATATCAAATATAATTTTTAGAAAGAATGACAATTCATGATGGGTAAGAGTATCAAAAAAATTTATTATTGTTCACTTTTTGTCTGTTGGTGTAGAATGGAGGTTACCACTGTTGACTGGTGTGATAGGACTGCAACTATATATATTAAACCTTATGACTTGTTTAACATTTTCTTTTTTGGTATAACATAAACTTGTATACGTTTCAAATGATAAATAAACTATCAAGTAGTGCAGTGTGTAATATCAAGATGACAAGAAAATAAAATTTTGATATTGAGAAACTTTGCTGTTGTATAAACAAACGTGCTGTTTGATTCATGTTTCATTATAGCAAAAAATCTAGTTGTATATCTCATCTAAAAATGAAAAGAAAATAAAATTTAGATATTGATTCAATATGCATTGCATATCTCATCCATTGTTTAAATTGATCTTTACTTTATACATGTATTTAAACCAATCTTTTTCTGTTTCATGCATATAGAGTGTGTGGTATCATGCATATAGAGTGTGTGGTATCAAACATGCAGGAGATGCTTAAGAAAGTTTTTGTATTACATTAAATAATTAAGAATATAATTATAATAATAGTCTCAATTTAGCAAAGTTGCTCTGAGAATACAACTTTATTTGTGTGTAGATTAAATATAATGCATATTCTTTTATTTATTTTGCAATACATATTTAAATATAAAGAATAGGCATGAATTGGGGTGACATGGAAAGGAGGAATTAGAATTGTAGAAGCATGCAAAGTAAAGATTAGAAAAGCAATAGTTAAGGATTTGAGGGAGTAATTTTTAAGGCCTCTTTTGTGTTCCTTTGTGAATAACTGAAGATTCAGTAGTCAGACTACTAGATTGTAGATTTCTTTCTAAGTGAATGGTAGTGTTTGATTATATAATTTTGAATTAATATAAATATTGTTAACTGGAGACCTTCAACATTGTTAACTTGTAGGAGAATGGTGAAACCGGCGCCATCTGAATGGGGGTAAGGCCAATGACTTGATTTGTGTTAGGACATGGCAAATAATAGTTTATCCTCATTTCTTGCTTATATCTTTAGTGAATAAATCTCTTATTGCCTCATCTCTAATTTCCAAAAATTTTGCCATCTGCTCAAGGATAGCTACTGCTAATTTTTTACTTTTGATGAGTAACTCCAATATTTCTCTGCATTTAAGAAGAAAAATATTTATGGTGTTGTGGAGGATATTAGGATGAAAAATGGACCATAATTATTAAAGAAGTTGTTAATTATATATAGGTTATAACATGTTTAATCATTAAATATTGGGTTAATTATATAAAAAAATTATCAACTATTCGCGAAATTGTAATTTTATCATGAACTAAAAATTTGAGTAATTTTATATATATACTTTTAATTTTTAGTAAATTTAACACGAAACGAAACCGGAATATGATAAGAGCTTTGGTACCGAATTTGACATGACATGCTGACGTGACATTTATTATTATTATTTTTATCACGTCAGCATCTGACTAGAAAATTAAATCGAATCAACTAAATCAAACTAACTTGAATCTGTCAGTTCGATTTGATTTTTCAAATTTCAGTTAGTATCAGAGTTTGCGCTCGTTTCTTGAAAACCATGTCACCAAACTCTATCTGTAGAGGAGATTTATTACCGTGACACAATAACTCAGATAGTTCAACGTATCATGAACCATATGGAAGAACATATGACACAAATGATGAAACAGTTAATCCAACGGATGAATGAGCTTTTAAGAGATCAAATATTTAATTTTCATGCCTTAGAAATAATGTCAATTGGGATTTGCCTACAATATTTAATTATTACTACAATGATAGTTTCATCATCTATTGAGAATCATAATAATATCGGGAAATTGCAACAGATCACAACACTAATTCACAAGAATGAAAAATATTATTATGAAGATCCATTCTTAATTAATTTTTTTACCGCATCTGGTTCTCAATTCATTAAAAAAAATTTAATTGAAACTTATATTGAAAGTCATTGGACAGATTGGATGAAAACCATAAGAAAGTTGAAAGTTTCACATTCTTGATAAATATTTTACGAACATATGTGTTCAATGTCTAATACTTTTTTCTAAAATTTCTTTTGATAATGATATTGTTGCAAATTTGATGTCAAATTTTCTCTACCCAATAGAGAATGATGAAAACCAATAAGATTTGGTGTTTTTCATATTTGTATTTGTATATTTTTGGTATTTTTATTTATTTTTTAATTACTTTTGATATGAAACTTATTTTTAAGCGTTATTTAAGATATTATATTTGTTTTGTTTTGTTTCTCTATTTAAGTTAGTTTTGATTTATTTTCTTATTTAGGTAAATTTAGTGATTTATTTCCTTTTGAGAATAAATTACCATATTAGACTCCTAGGGTTTTCTAAAAATTATTTTTTATATATAGTTATATAAATCTTAAGGTTGAGAGAGTTTTTGATTGAAATAAACTAACTTTTTTGTGTGAAAGTATTCCGAATTTCGGTATTTTTTTAATTAACGAATTTTGATGCCTATTAGTCTGGTATTCATCTAGAATCGATAGACTCTTAGAAAGTTTCCGCCACATTAGTATTCACTCCTCATTTACAATTATATGGACATTTTTTCATAATTTTAGGTAGTTTTTGTGAATTTATGAATATTAGGTGCATTGTATTTTAATTTTTGAATAATCAAATTATATCACAAGTGGTTATATATGAAAAAAATGAATGAATATTAGGTGATTAGTGCATTTAAAATGAGCAACCAGAGGTTGTAAATGAAAAATGAATGAGTAATATTTGGTGCTTAGTGCTTCTAAAATGAGTAATATTAGGTTGTATATGTAAAATGAAGAGTATTATTAGTGGTTGGTGCATTTAGAATGAGTGATTAGTAATATTAGGTTGTACATGTCAAATGAATAGTATTATAGGTGGTTGGTGCATTTGGAATGAGTGATTAGTAATATTTGGTTGTACAAGTAAAATGTGTGGGCAAAAGTAGCATGTAAAGATGGCTACAAGAGCTCTTCCCTACTATCCAAAAGCTCCCCTTCATTTGGATAGATCATGAGTCTCAAGAGAACCTAAGAGAAGAAATACCCACCTACTATTATATGATAGAATAGAAATGGTCTCTAGGCAGTACAAAAATGGATCTCTCTCTTAATTACTTATATGATGTAATTTTATTTATTTATTTATTTTAACAAGAGGATAAAGAAACAAACAAAAGAAAATATATCTCTATTCTTTAGGGTAAGCAACTCCACATGCATCATGCAAAAGAAGTCCACAAAGATTGTGAGTTTGTAAAGCCATACACCTAAGCTATGAATACTTCTCAAATGGTGTAATTTTTGTTTTCAAATTTATTTTTAGCATGATTTTCCAGCTAAGTTTTTTTGTTATGTAATACTTTAGAAGAAATAACAAAGGCATAAGGTTGATTATTCAATATACCTGATATAATGCATTTTCACTTATATAAACATCAGATTCACCTCTCACAAATATATGTAGATTCTATTTAATTGTGGCAAAATTATTAATCTCTTCATCCCAAAAAGATTGTCACATATCTTTTTTTTTTTTCATAAAGATTAAAAATGTTATGATGATTGAACAAACCATAATTAGAGGACACATAAGTGTGGGAGGCATCACATCAACCTTGGATACAACCACCTTTTGTATGTTGTTTTGCTTATAGTTGAAATGTTTTCTTGAATTTGTAAAATCTTAATTTATAACATCTCAAAACTAATAATGTTAATTTTGGAAGGTTATAATATTTTATAATAATATTATAATAAGTTTTCTAATTTTAACTACTATTTCAAATGATGGATAAATTTATATAGACTATCTATTTTATAAAACCACAGAAGTTTATTATTTTTTTTCATTATGCATATTCTTTTTTTTCTTTTCAATTTTGGTGCTTATTTATATTTTGTTATATTTATTTTTAATTTATAGTGCTTATTTATATTTTGATGTGTGCAATTTCAGTTGTTAGCGGTGATAATTTCATTGGGAAAGAAATTACTTTTCGAAACACTGCTACACCCAACAAGCATCAATTTGTGGCTCTCTCATGCCTTAGTTCCTATTCTGTCTTTTATCATTGCAATTTTGATGGTTTTCAAGACACCTTATATGTCCAACCATAAAATACACATTGTATGCAAATTTATAGAGAATGTGATATATATGGGTTGATTGATTTTATTTGTGCTAAACGCTAAAGTGGACATATAAAATTCTAATATTTATATGCTTGACAGTATAACCCTTGTTATCAATGCTCAATCAAAATTAAAGCCAGACGATAGTGGTATACCAATCCACAATTGTAGAGTGACTCGTGAACTAGGTTCAATATTGCCCAAGTTAGGTAGTACATATCTTGGTAGACTTCAGAGAGCATATTTAACAATTGTATTTATGAATACATTTTTGCATAAAATAATTAACTCGGAATGTTGGATGGAATGGCCTGGTGGCAAAGGGCTTGATGTTTATATTATGTAGAATATGACAACAATGGTCCTAGCTCTTCTACAGAATATCACATCATCACAAATCCAACAGAGGCATCAAAATACACAGTGAATGAATTCATTAGAGGAAATCATTGGTTGTCGAGTACAGGTGTGCCTTACACTATTGGCATCTAATTTGTAAACTCATGTTAACTAAAGTGCAACTTGTTTTCTTTTTTCACAAAATTTATTGATAATATAAAATCTGAACTTACTTCTAACATATTTCTAGCTAACCAAAATACATCAGAAAATAAATTAATAAACTTTAGAAGGAACTGCTAGTACTTAATAGTTAATATTCTTTTATATCAAAATAATTTTATGAGAAAAAAAAATTATTTTAAAAAAGATTTGAAACTCCCACCTCATATTTTTTTTATTGTCTCCTAAGTCTTAATATTAATATATAGTATATAGATTTCTTATTGTCATACAACAGTATTAATTATAAAAATTAAGTACTAGTAGTTCCTTCACAAGTTCATTAATTTATTTTCTGATATATTTTGGTTAGCTAGAAATATGTTAAAAGTATATTCAGGTTTTAATTATCAATAAATTTTGTAAAAAAAGAAAACAATACAATTAAACCACAACACATAATTAAAGAGTTTTTTTCGTTTTTATTTATCTCTTTTGCACTTTAGTTAACATGAGTTTATAAATTAGAGGCAAAGAGTGTAAGGCACACCTGTACTTGATAATCAATGATTTCCTCTAATGAATTCATTCACTCTATATTTTGATGTATTCGATAGATTTGTGATGACATGATACCTGGCCATGTGACTCTCCCTACAGTAGATGAGTCAGAGCCATTGTTGTCATATTCTACATAATATAATATATCAAGTCCTTCGCCACCAGAATATTTTATCAAGCCTTCTGAGTTAATTATGTTATATAAAAATGAATTCATAAATACAGTTGTTGAGTATGTTCTCCGATCTACCAAGATATATACTACCTAATTTGGGCAATATTGAACCTAGTTCACGAGCTACTCTATAATTGTGAATTGATATTCCATTATCGTCTGACTTTAGTTTTGATTGAGTAGTAATAATAGAGGTTATGATGTCGCGCACGTAAATTGTAATATCTGTCATTTTTAAAGTGTATTCATTGATTTTATATATTTGGAGAATTTAAAAATTTTAAATGAGAATGTTGAGAATTTCAAAAAACTTTTGTTTTGGATGCAGTAGAATTCAGTGATGATCATTTCATATTCTTAAAGACATAATTTGATAAAGTGTAAAACATGAAAGTTGTTCATTTATATCTTAGCTATAATTCTGCAAAATGGTTTAGCAAAATTCTGTGTATGTGTTGAGTTGTGTTTATTTGAGTAAGGCTAGTCTGGTTGAGAGTTTCTGCAGGGATGCAATATCTGTTTAGAATTACTAGGAATGACTGAGATAGAATTAGCTAGAGTGGTAAACATGAAAAATGTTTCTTTGTATGTTGAGATAATGACTATAAAATTTCAAAATTTTTGGATAAGTATATCTCAGTGGAGAGTGATTTGTATCAGGGCTGTTCGGTTAGATTTTAAGGCAGGAGTCTGGGTGACTTTTGGAGAGTCACTATGGTCTGTGTGTTGATTATTTTGATTTGAAATTTTGATATATTGTGTTCCTGCCTGTTGATTGTAAGTGACAAGAAGAATTGGTAAGTTTGGATAATTGTAGCTCATTTGCGAGCTGGCTTAGTGTGGGATGTTCAGGCAGGAATTTAACTTAGAAAAAGTTGTTATGGCGAGCCAGCAAAATGCGAGGAGGCATTTTGC
>CANXYC010184568.1:0-18149 GCA_948193065.1 Aleurites moluccanus
AAATCTGATGATTTCTGCCTTAATACTGAATAATCTAGAGTTCTATTGCATTAATTTAAGTATTAATGCCTTAGACAAGAAATGAAAATATTCTGAGAAAAGACTGAAATTAATCGAAGGTAGAAGAAAGAAAATCGTGAAACGCTACTGGGATTCACTGGGTTTAAATAAACACTGCCCTAGAAACACGCCAACCAGCTCGCCAGTCTGCCTCGGCAAAGCTCCCTCGCCTAAGCCAGCTCTCCAATCTTGATCCGGCAATGCTTCCTCGAACATTCCAGTTCGCATATGCTACCTCGCGTATGCTGCCTCGCGAGACTCTCCTCACAACTCTTCCTCTCATATGCCACCTCGGCAATGCTTCTTTGCCTCTTCGCGAATTGCCACTTCGCACATTCTCTTTTCGCATAACGCTTCTTCGCATAATGCCACCTCACCTTATCCTCTTTGCCAAATCCTCTTCGCCTTAGCTCTTCGCCAAATCCTCTTCGCCTTTCCTCTTCGCCAAAGCTCTTCGCCTACTCTCTTTGCCAATTGTCACTTCGATAAACTTACTTCGCCACTTTGCCATTACGCCACTTTGCATTGCTAGTTCGCAAAATGCCTCCTCGCATTTTGCTGGCTTGCCATAACAAATTCTTCTAAGTTAAATTCCTGCCTGAACATTCCACACTTAGCCAGCTCGCAAATGAGCTACAAATATCTAAACTTATTAATTCTTTTTATCACTTAAAATTAACATGCAGGAGCACAACATATCAACATTTCAAATCAAAAGAATCAATACACAGACCATGGTGACTCTCCAAATGTCACCCAGACTTATTGCCTTAGAATTTCTCCGAATAGGTCTGATAAAACCCACTTTATACTGAGATACACTTATCCAAAAATTCTGAAATTTTATAGTCACATACAAGGAACATTTTTCATGTTCACACAATTAACTAATTCTACCTCAGTCATTCCCAGTAATTCCAAACAAACATTGCATCCCTGTAGAAACTCTCAACCAGACCATTCTTGCTCAAATAGACACAACTCATCACACACACAGAATTTTGCCAAACCATTTTGCAGAATTATAGCTAAGACATAAATTAACAACTTTCATGTTTTACACTTTACCAAATTATATCTTTAAGAATATGAAATTATCATTAAAAAAATCCTACAGCATCCAAAATAGAAATTCTTGAAATTCTCAACATTCTCATTTGAAATTTAAAATAATTCTCCAAACATACAAAATCAATAAAAACACTACAAAATGGCAGATATTACATTCTCTCCCCCTTATATAAATTCATCCTCGAATTTATAATGAGCTGCCTCAAATCTGAAATAAATAGGGATATCTTTCTTGCATGCTTTGCTCACTCTCCCAAGTGCATTCTTCCATAACTTGGTTTCTCCACAAAACCTTAACCATGGGTATCTCCTTGTTCCTTAGCTTCTTAACCATTCGATCTAGAATCGCAACTAGGATCTCTTCATACTATAAATCTGGTTGGATATCCACTTTAGACACTTGTAATACATGGGAAGGATTGGCTAAATACTTCCGAAGCATCGATATATGGAATACCGAATGCACCTTATCCATGCTAGGAGGCAAAGCCAACTTGTAGGAAACTTCTCCAACCTTGCTCAAAATCTCAAAAGGTCTAATAAACCTTAGAGACAGCTTGCCTTTCTTGCCAAACTGTAGAACTCCCTTCATTGGAGAAATCTTTAGAAACACAAGATCTCCAATGGAAAACTGAAGATTCTTTCTCTTTGGATCGGCATACTCTTTTGTCTACTAAAAGCTGTCTTCAATCTTTTAGAATCACTGGAACCTTCTCGGAAGTATACCTTATCAATTTCGGTCCTTCAATATGCTTCTCTCCAACTTCATCCCAACACAAAGGAGATCTACACTTCCTTCCATACAAAGTTTCATAAGGAGACATTTGAATTGTAGAGTGATAACTGTTATTGTAGGCAAATTCAATCAATGGCAAGTGAGCATCCCAAGCTCCTCCAAAGTCTAGAATGCACATCCTTAGCATATCTTTTAGAGTTTGGATGGTCCTTTCCGATTGCCCATCTGTTTGTGGATGAAAAGCTGTGCTGAAATCAAGCTGAGTACCCAAACACTCTTGCAATTTCTGCCAAAATCTTGATGTAAACTGAGTACCTCTATCTAATATGATTGAAACTGGTACTCCATGAAGCTTAACAATCTCATCCACATAAATCTAGGCATACTGAGAAACTCCATAGGTTGTCTTAACTGGTAGGAAATGAGCCGACTTAGTCAATCTATCCACAATGACCCATATCGAGTTTTAACCTCTTGAAGTTTTTAGTAATACGACCACAAAATCCATGGTCACTCTTTCCCACTTCCATTCCGGCAATGGAAACTCTTGGAGTAACCCAGATGGTTTCTGATGCTCAAACTTGACTTGCTGACAAGTTAAACACTTGGCCACATATTCAGTAACATCTTTCTTCATTCCACTCCACCAATACGAATTCTTGTCATCATGATATATCTTTATTGCACCTGGATGCACATTATACTTAGCATGATGTGCTTCCTTAAGAATCATATCTCTCAACCCATCAACTACTGAAACACATAGCTTACTGCCATGCTTTAACAAGCCATCAACCACATGAAATCCTGGAGCTTTTTTTGATCCCACTTCATTCTTTATCTTCACCAATTGAGGGTCTCTATTTTGAGCTTCTCTAATCTGATCAATGAAAAGTGGCTTGACTTGGAAATTTGCCAAAAGCACTCCTAACTCTGACAATTCCCAACTGACTCCCATATCATGCAATCCTTGCACTTCCTTCACTTGGGACCTTCTGCTTACTTGAATATGGGACAAACTTCCTGAGGAATTTCTACTCAATGCATCCGCTACTATATTGGCTTTCCCTAGATGATATAAGATTTCACAGTCATAATCCTTAAGCAATTCAACCCATCTTCTTTGCCTAAGGTTAAGATCTTTCTGCTGAAAGATATACTTCAAACTCTTATGATCTGTGAAAATCTCACACTTCTCACCATACAAGTAGTGTCTCCAGATCTTCAATGCAAACACTATTGCAGCCATCTCAAAATCATGGGTTGGATAGTTCATCTCATGCTTCCTCAACTGCCTCGAAGCATAAGCTATCACTCTTCCGTGTTGCATAAGCACACCACCAAGTCCCACTCGCGATGCATCGCAATACACCGCATAGCCTCCTTCACCCGATGGCAAAGCTAACACAGGTGCCATGGTGAGACAAATCTTCAACTCCTGGAAGCTCTGTTCACATGCATTTGACCATATAAATTTAACTTGCTTATGAGTGAGCTTGCTCAAAGGAGCTGCAATCTTGGAGAAGTCTTGAACAAATCTCCTGTAGTAGCCCGCCAAACCCAAGAAACTTCTGACTTCTGAAACATTAGTGGGTCTAGGCCAACTAAGAATTGCATCAATCTTCTTAGGATCAACTCTAATCCCTTCCTTGCTCACTATATGCCCCAGAAAGCCCACATTCTCAAGCCAGAACTCACACTTCGAAAGCTTAGCAAACAGCTGATGCTCCCTTAAAATCTGCAACACAACTCTAAGGTGCTTTTCATGCTCTTCTTTACTCTTAGAATATTCAAGAATGTCATTAATAAACACAATGACAAACTTGTCCAAGAATGGCTTGAACACCCTATTCATCAAATCCATGAATGTAGCTGGTGCATTAGTCAATCCAAATGGCAACACTAAGAACTCATAGTGTCCATATCGGGTTTGGAATGTTGTCTTCGATACATCCTCATTCTGAATTCTCAATTGATGGTACCCCGATCTCAAGTCTATCTTGGAGAAATGACTTGCACCTTGCAGCTGATCAAACAAATCATTGATCCTTGGCAAAGGATACTTGTTCTTGATAATCACCTTGTTGAGTTGCCTGTAGTCTATGCATAACCTCATAGAACCATCCTTCTTCTTTACAAAGAGTATAGGTGCTCTCCAGGGTTAACTACTGGGTCTAATAAATCCCTTGTCAAACAGATCTTGCAACTGAGTCTTCAACTCAACTGGTGCCATACGACTGGGAGGAATAGAAATCAGACTTGTGCCAGGTAGCAACTCTATACCGAATTCTATCTCTCTATCCGGTGGCAAACTAGATAATTCTTCAGGAAATACATCCGGGAACTCATTGACTATAGGAATCTGCTCCATATTGTTCACTTCCTTATTAGTATCCCGAACATATGCCAAATATCCTTGGCAACCCTTTCTCAACAGTCTACTTGTACCAATGGCAGATATCACATTGTACGGTGCTTCGCTTCGCTCTCCTTGGAACTCAAATTCCTCACCCGAAGGTGGTTTAAAGATAAGCTTCTTTCCATTGCAATCAATAATAGCATAATGCTTGGACAACCAATCCATGCCCAAAATTACATCAAACTCCAACACTGGCAATTCAATCAAATCTGCATCCAAACTCTTACCACTTATGCTAACCACACAAGATGGATAGAAGTTTCGAACCTCAATCTCCTCCTCCAAAGGAGTAGAAACAATCAACACATTCTCAAGCAAAACACAAGGCACATGCAACTTCTTAGCAAAGCAGGATGATATAAATGAATGCGTAGCTCCTAAATCAAACAAAACTCTAGCATTCAAGGCTTGAATCGGAAGAATACATGTAACCACAGTATTGGATGCTTGAGCTTCATGCTGTGCCAAGGAAAAAACTCTCCCTTTGCCTCTACCTATCGAAGCTGATCCAGAAGCCTGAGACTCATGCTGACTTGATCCTCTGCCAGCTTCAATAGCTCTGCCCAAATTACCTCTACCTCCTCCTGGCTACTGACCCATACTCCTCTCTCTCCTCATCTGAACTGCAGCCTGAGAAGCCTGATGTCTAACTTCAAAAGAAGGACGTGGACAATCCTTAAGGAAATGACCATGCTGTCCACATCCATAACATGCACCTGATGCATAAAAGTAGGGTCCTCTGTGAAGCTTACCACAAGTAGGACAAGAAGGATTTGTCTTAGGTGGCAATGAACTGGCTGCACTGTGGCTCACTTAAGAAATAAATCTGGAGGGATTCGGTCTCTGCTGAAACCTCCCTGATGGTCCTCTAAATCCTCCTCTAGCAACTGATTGAGGTACAACATTCATACTCTTCACCCCACTGTCCTGCCTAGAAGAGCTTCCAACTTTAGCCTTCTTCTTTTCTTCTCTCTCGAATTTGGCTTCCATTTCCCTATTCTCTATCACTCTTGCTTTATCCACTAGCTTGGAATAGGAATCAAACTCGAGAGCAGCCAAAACTCTAAACAATGGAGCCACCAATCCCCTACGAAATCGCTGAATTTGTGCCGCTTCTGAAGGCACAAGAGATGGAGCAAACTTACTCAGTTGGCTGAACTTCTTCACATACTCAGATACAGTCATACCTGGAGTCTGAACCAACCTCTCAAACTCCATAGCTTTAGCATCCCTTACACTATCCGGAAGAAATTCATCAAGGACAATTTCTCTAAATCTCTCCCAAGACAACTCTTCATTATCTCGAAGCATACCAGAAATGCTTCTCTTGAACCAATCTTTCGCTTCAGCTTTCATTAGATATCCGGCAAACTCAATTGCCCTCCTATCAGGAATCCTCAAAATCTGGACTTTCTCTTCTACCTCTTCTAGAAAATTGGTAGGATCTACCTCACCTCGATACTCTGAAGGCTAGAGCTTCAGAAATTTCTCAAAAGAAACTTCCTCAACCTGATGTACCACTGCGAGTGGGGGTGGAGGAACTGGAATCTCTGGAACTGCTTGAACAGGAGGAGCTTGCTGCTGCCTCTGCTGAGTAATAAACTTAGCTAATACCTCATAGTTCCTCTGCAGCTAGTCTAACTGCTGCGCCATATTAGCCACATCCACTGGTGGCACATGAGGAATCTCATCTCCTCTGTTTCCTCCTACTGAACCCTCTTCGGAAGGAACTTCCCTCCTAGGATGACCTCGACCTCGTCCTCTTCCTCGACGCAGAGGTATCTCGATACTGATAAGAAGAACAAATACATCAGACTCACTATGCACACTTAACGTAGATATACATATCAAAGGAAGAGACAATTGGATGAGACATGATCCTATGCTCCGTAGTTATCTTAATCAACACTTATGCTAGTGCTCATGCATCTCTATTTATCTTCTATATTAAGGATTGCAAACCTAGAGCTCTGATACCACCTCTGTTACACCCCAACTTCAGTGGTGCGACGGTCTTAGGGCAAGGGTAGGCTTAAGGCCACCATAGACCCGTAGAACTCACAAATCATAAATCTCATCAACATCAAATAAATTGCAACATCATATATTACCATACATCTATCATGTTCATACATATACTCAAAATCAGTTATATCTTTCTATTATCATTTCATATCTTTCTCTTGTTCCTTAATGATCAAAAGAGACATCTCACATCACTGAGGAATAAGAGTACCTAAAAAGGTAACAATCATACATCAAAATATTCTAGTATCCTCGAAAAGACTAACTACAAAGCTCTAGAGTGTACTCCAATACATATTTTATCATAATACCATACATTTAAATATACAAAATATCTCAAGACCATTACGATGAAGATTCCTGGAATAAAGAAGTCAAGAAGTTTGATCCTCTCTATTAGCTCTCTCACGAGCTAAGCTATCACTTGAAATCCACAGAAGAGGAGTGAGCCTTCAACTCAGTAAGATATGAATATTATAATCAAATATCTGAACATCGAATCATAGTCATGAACAAATAATTATACATATAGGTATGAAAGAAATCATAAGATTTACTTGAAGGAAACATGGTTTTAACAATAACTTGGCTATATCAAATCATGTCATAATTCAAATTATGGTTCATATTTAGAACATAGAATGCCCACAAAAAATGGCATTATCAAATCTTATCTGGTAGAACTGATCTCATATTATATCATACGTATCGGTAGCCTTACTACCTTAACGTGCACACATGCTTGGCCAGGCATGGGCCTAGAGCTCCTGGCCTCCTCTAGGTGGAACACCGATAAAAATCCTATCAGCTTGACTCTCAAAGTGCACAATGGACCAATGAATTTACTCTCATTGGGAAGAACGTTCTATCCATGGGTCATGGGTTTCAATCTCATAGGAGGCATATTAGTCGCAAGACCATCGTTAAATAACATCATCAAATTGGGTTCACAAGCAAGGAATATATGTACTTAATCCAAGAAGATTGATCAAGCCATTCACATTATTCAAGCATATAAATATATATATATAATAGATAATCAAATATAAGAATACTTGGTCATTTTAATTTCAAAGAACAATAATTAAATAGGATGTTCATACTTACCTCTTACACAAATTTCTCTTAATTTCCTCCTTAAAAATCTGCCCATTTATAATTCCTCAATCAAATTCGAATTTCTCCTCTTAAGAAATTCCCCAAATATACAAAATTAGGATTTCTCCAAACCAATAATATTCCACATGATTTCCTATTAATTAATTATCTTATAGTCTCTATTCTTAATTCCCAACAACAATTTCATTTATCTCTTAAAGAAAATCTGCATTAAATTTTCGGAGTTACTATTCATGGCAGTTTCACCCAACAGATTTCTCCCACATTAACTACCATTAATAGCTTCAGATCACTAGCAATAAATTTTGTATACCCAGTATTAATTATCCTAACCCATAGACTTAAATAAATCCAAAGAAAATAGTTTAGGAAGAAAATTTACCTGATTTCCTTCAAACTGAAATTCTGAGATTACTGCTCAAATCTGATGATTTCTGCCTTAATACTGAATAATCTAGGGTTATATTGTATTAATTTAAGTATTAATGTCTTAGACAAGAAATGAAAATATTCTGAGAAAAGACTGAAATTAATCGAAGGTAGAAGAAAGAAAATCGTGAAACGCTACTGGGGTTCACTGGGTTTAAATAAACACTGCCCTAGAAACACGCCAACCAGCTCGCCAGTCTGCCTCGGCAAAGCTCCCTCGCCTAAGCCAGCTCACCAATCTTGATCTGGCAATGCTTCCTCTCACATTCTATTTTGCATATGCTACCTCGCGTATGCTGCCTCGCCAGACTCTCCTCGCAACTCTTCCTCGCATATGCCACCTCAGCAATGCTTCTTCACCTCTTCACCTCTTCTCGAACTGCCACTTTGCACATTCTCTCTTCGCATAACGCTTCTTCGCATAATGCCACCTCGCCTTATCCTCTTCGCCAAATTCTCTTTGCCTTAGCTCTTCGCCAAATCCTCTTCGCCAAAGATCTTCGCATTTCCTCTTCGCCTTTCCTCTTCACCAAAGCTCTTCACATACTCTCTTCGCTAATTGCCACTTCAGTAAACTCATTTCGCCACTTCGCATTGCCAGTTCGCAAAATGCCTCCTCGCATTTTGTTGGCTCGCCATAAAAAATTCTTCTAAGTTAAATTCCTGCCTGAACATCCCACACTTAGCCAGCTCGCAAATGAGCTACAAATATCTAAACTTACTAATTATTTTTATCACTTAAAATCAACATGAAGGAGAATAACATATCAAAATTTCAAATCAAAAGAATCAACACACAAACCATGGTGACTCTCCAAAGGTCACCTAGACTTGCTGCCTTAAAATTTCTCCGAATAGGTCTGATAAAACCCATTCTACACTGAGATACACTTATCCAAAAATTCTGAAATTTTACAGTCATCTTCACAACACTCAAAGGAACATTTTTCATGTTTACACCTTTAACTAATTCTCTCTCAGTCATTCCCAGTAAGTCCAAATATACACTACATCCCTGCAGAAACTCTCAACTAGACCAGCCTTGATCAAATAGACACAACTCATCACACACAGAATTTTACCAAACCATTTTTCATAATTATAGCTAAGACATAAATTAACAACTTTTATGTTTTACACTTTACCAAATTATATCTTTAAGAATATGAAAATTACAAAATCCTGCAGCATCCAAAACAGAAATTCCTAAAATTCTCAACATTCTCATTTGAAATTTAAAATAATTCTCCAAACATACAAAATCAATAAAAACACTACAAAATGGCAGATATTACATCCATATGCATTGCCCTAATTTGCTATACCAAATTGAATTACTTGATTGGATCTTTTATTGCTATTACCTATTAAAGCTTTATTGAAGTGTTCATATTATTGGTTGATATTGTTGTTCTAAATGAACCCAATTGTGAATTATATTTATTTGATTCTCCATACGTGAACCTTTTATTGCCCTCTCTACATTGCATTGACAGAAATACCTAATCAATGGGTAACATTGGCATTGTGCACAATGGTTATATGTGGAACCTTGCTAGGAAGGGATTATTGTCTTAGCCATAAGATTTGATCAGCCTTATGAAATATTATAGGAGAGTATGCCAAGTATAGGCCTTTACTCTCATTATTATTGTAGTTATTGTAGTTTGAATTTTCTATCATACAAATGTAATAATGTGGCATATTACTTGATCCATTAATTACATATTATTTGATCCATTGATTAATAAAAACTATACCTTTATTGATTAACTTGCTATTGAAGCTTACACTCTTATTGTTTCATAAACTCTCATTGTGAATCTATCCTATCATGTATAATTTATGTTTATACTCACTGAGTAATGTTACTCATATTGTAGTTTATTTAATATTTTTCAGGTGCAGGAGTGACTAGAAAAGGTTCTAAGACTTCATTTCCTTCCAAATGGGACCTAATAAGGTTAATGCAATAACTGTTCCTTAAGGTTAATCAGTTATTTTAGATGCTCCATAGTAGTAGAGGTTAGAATATATGTAAATTGTAAATGACACTATATCATAGTGAAATAATGACATAAACATAATAGTATGAACTAGAAAATGGATGGCATTACAACTAAGTATGAATGATTAGTAGTAATTGAAGAATAAAATAATTTAAAGTTATTGAATATAATGATTTATTAATATGAGTAATTTAATTATTTGACATTGAATTAAATTGAAATAAATTATAAGAAAATGAATAATTGGTTTAGAATAATAAAGTATAATTAAGTATTGAAATGTGGAGAATATGGATATTTATAGAAGTGCTATGTATTTTTATTAATTATGAAGTTGAAGTTATAAGGGTGGTGAATTTTGGGAGTGTAATATTTTTTGTAAGGTGTGTTATTTTGATAATGGTTGAAGAGAGAGATTTGGTCTTGGGTATTAGGTTAAGATTATAGAGAAAATATTGACAAAATTTTCTATAAAATAAAATGAATAATGCTTGTGTCCTTATGTACGTGTAATTATTATGAATGAATTGAACTGACCTAGTATGATGTTATGATATTAACAATTATAAGAAAATGACAATAATAATATAAATAACTTACAAGTGATAATGATGCCTTAATTAAAGTTCAACGGATATAAATTTAAGTAAGAGAAGGATTCTACGATAGTTTAAGTACATCCTATATCCTAGGACCATAGCATCCCTGTAGGTGGATGTTACAGATATGATAATGATTCTAATATGAAAGGTAAATAATAAGGTGTGCAAAAAAGATTATTAGATATAAATTCTAGAGCATTTTATACACCATGTGATTATCATAATTTTAATTTAATTCTTTGTGATTTAGCTAATTTATATGCTAATGCCATTATATTTTTTTTGGAGTGGCCCAATGCATATATTCATTATTCTCTTTTTCAAAGTTGGAAAAGTGTACAAGATCATATTTCTACTTTAACTCTTAAGCCATCATCACAAATACGTTGGAAAAGTCGTGTTGAAAGTGTGAAGGCAATAAAATTTCAAGCTCCACAAATAAGTGATGCTTTATATAAATAAGCATAAATTAATGAAGATCCTAAAATAAAAAGTGAAGCTATTTCTTTAACAACATATAAGATTAAAAAATTTGAATTTCTATTAGGCATGATTATTTGATATGATATGTTGTTTGCTATTAATACAATTAGTAAATATTTCCATTCAAAAGAATATGGACATTAGTATTGCAATAAATCACTTGAAAGGTCTTTTTTTTTTTTTTTTTAAATATATATATAAAATGGTTTTACATCTTCTATGATTAATGTTAAAAAGATTGAAGCTCAAATAAATATAGAACCAAAATTTCATGAAAAAACGTACAATTAAGAGAAAGAAATAATTTAATGAGAATGAAAATAAAGAAATCAAATTGTCAACAGAAGAATCTTTTAGAATAAATAATTTCATATATTTAGTTGATCATATTATTTCTCACTTCAAAGTTGGTTTAAATAATTTAAAATATATGAAAATAATTTTAATTTTCTTTATTATATATCTAACTTAAAATTACTTGATAATAATAATTTGAAGAAAAATTATTTAAATTTGAAAAATATTCTAAAGCATGACATACTTTCTGATATTGATAATTTAGATTTAATTTCAGAATTAAAATTTTTAAAAGAAATTATAAATGCAAAAAATAAAAATACCACTTTGAGATATTATATTTTATAAAAAAAAGTAATTTTTTTTAAATACATGAATAGCTTATAAAATATTATTAATCATTCTTATTATTATAATTTTGGCGAATTTTTTTTTTAATATTAAAATTAATAAAATTTTATTCACGTTCAACCATATCATAAAAAAATAAAGTAATTTATCTATAACATTAATTGAAAAAATTTACTTTCTAAATTTGAATACAAAAATTTAATTAATAAATTTGCATCTCAAAAGAAAAAAAAAATTGAAGTAATTTGTATAATATATTTATATCATTAGAGGACCATCAAATAAACAAACGCTTAGAGCCCCCAATATGGTTGAGCCGGTTCTGTCCTTGCCACGTGAAGTCATTGAAGTTGAAAGATGCTTCAAGGATCCAGCTCATCTTCTACCCTATGCTAATGATTTGTTTGTGAGAAGGCCAAGTCAATATTGTCAGCGGAACACTTCTTTATGGTTGTATGGATTAATTATAGCAATGATATCTTGATTTGTTATATTTTTATTATTTTAATTAGTTGTATGAACGAATAAATATTTTTTAATTAAGGGTTGATCCTTACTTTGTCTGCACATCATCTCAATTCTTACCAAATGCTAACGCTTTGTTTGTTTATTGGGAATATTACATAAATATATATATATATTTTTTTTTTATGATTGTTTTTTTATTATTTTTTATATATGTATTATATATAAAATAATATTTTTAGATATATATTTGATATATGTAATATTTTTTAAAAAATATTTTTAGATATATAATATTTTTAAAAAAATATTTTTCAGTATATAGTATTTTTGAAATTTTTTTTAACAGCAAAATGAAATAATTTTTATTTTTTTCAATATTTAAAAAAAAAAATCCCTTGTTTATTGGCATTTCATGTTTTGTTTAAATTAATTAGATAAATTTCTCAGTAAGGAATCTCTAAATTTCTCTCTTTTTATTTAGTGGAGGGGCTTTTGGTCTTTTTATGTATATCTAAACATGTCACAGACAACAGTTGTCCCATCAGTTTAATTTTGGTGATTGGGAGGGTAATGACATCTTATTATATGTTAATAATCATGAAATTTTTTATTATTATATATTAATTTAATAAAATAAAAATATTTGAAATAAAAAAATAATGATGCTTTCATTGGATTAAAAATAAAAATTTATATTGATTAAGATATTTCATAAATCATTTATTTAATAAATAAAATAAATATATACTTAACAAATAAAAATTTTTCTAATAAACAATCAAATAAGACAAATCAATGATAAGCGTTTGATTAAAAAAATATTTGTTGATTAAATATTTGATTAAAAGAACATTTAGACATAAAAATGGAAAAATCAGAAAAGTTCTTACATCATTGAATTGTCTTAACCCATAGTTATATCAACAAGACAATGAATGGGATATTCTACTTGTCTCCGTTTCATGACTTTGTTTCATATTATTGTTTGAGAGAAGAGACAATTTATGCTAATGAGTGGTGTTGATATATATATTTATAATATAATAATAATTAATATTAATATAATATAATTATTTTATTATTAAAAATTTAAATATAAATTCCATCAATTTAATTAATGAATAATATGGCACGATACGAATAATATAACTAAAATTTTTTAATAATTATTATTTTTTATTTTAATATTTAAAATTATTAAATTAATTTCTATTATTATATAAAATATAATAAGATATAAATTTTTTAAAAAATATTAAAAGTAATATTTATATATAAATATTTTATAAATTATAATTATATTCAATTAAATATATTAAAACAACATTACACATTTGTATTATTGAGTTAAACATGTCATTTTTAGAGTAACGAGTCAATACAAACACGACTAACTTATTTTCATATCACAATCGATACGAAATCGATATTAATACATTTATTTCTAATTCAAATCCATTAATTTTATATTGAGTTCATGTCATATTATCGTGTTTTGTTTGATATTGTCAATTTAGTTTGAGTTATTATTGTGAAAAATATTATATCAAAAATTAATAATTTATAATATATATATATAAATTAAGATGGATGAGAAATATTCAAAAAAATTAAGATGGATGAGAAATATTCAAACGGATAAAAATAATAAATTAAATATTGAATAAATACTAATAAGTAAATTAAATAATTATTAATTATTATTAAATAAAATTAATAAAAATTAAAATAATATATCAATTTTTAATATATAATAATAATAATAAATATTTATTATAATATATTAATTATTATCTAATAGTTTTTTGAATAATAATAATAATAATAATAATAATAATAATAATAATAATAATAATAATAATTATTATTATTATTATTAGCTAATACTAATAAATAATGAAAATAATATAATAAATTTAGTAACAATTAGATAATATTAAATAATAATAATAATTTTTTATTTAGAACAAGTAATTAATTTCTTAAAAGTGACAATAATGCTATAAGTAATTATAATAATATATTATTTTTGTATTTAAGGATTTTATTTAGTATATAATTAAAATAATATATTATTATATAATATTAATTTTATCAATTAAATCTTTAAATTTATACTAATCATTCTATATATTAATTCTACCAATTTCTATTCCTCCTTATAGAATGGCTCCTACAGAACTGAAAGAATTGAAAGTGCAGTTGAAAGAATTACTGGATAAGGGATTTATTAGACCAAGCAGTTCACTATGAGGTGCTCCAGTGTTGTTTGTTAAGAAGAATGATGGTTCACTTCAAATGTGTATTGACTACCGACAGTTAAATAAGGTGACCATCAAGAACAAATATCCATTGCCCCAGATTAATGATCTATTTGATCAATTGCAAGGGACTAGTTATTTCTCTAAGATTGACCTCAGATCGGGTTATCATCAGTTGCATATCAAAAATGAAGATGTGTCTAAAACTATATTTTGAACCCAATATGGTTATTATGAATTTCTTGTGTTATCATTTAGGTTGACTAATGTCCTGCTGCTTTCATAGAACTGATGAATCGAGTATTCAAACCCTACTTAGATAAGTTTGTCATTGTGTTCATAAATGATATTCTTATCTATTCCAGAGGCCAGACATAACATGAAGAACATTTAAGAATAGTGCTATAGACATTACAAGACTATAAAATGTATGCTAAATTATCCAAATGTGAGTTCTGGCTTACTGAAGTGTGTTTTCTTAGACATGCTGTAGGTAAAAATGACATCAAGTTAGATCCATAGAAGGTGGAAGCTATAGCTAATTGGCCACGGCCTACCAATAAAACAAAAGTGTATAAGTTCCTAGGTATGGCTGGTTATTATAAACGATTTATTAAAGATTTCTCAAAAATTGTAGCTCCATTGACCAAGTTGACCAGGAAATAAGAAAAATTTCAATGGACATATGAATGTGAGAAGAGCTTTCAAACTTTGAAGTCATGCCTTACATCAGCACTAGTGTTAGCATTACCAACGGAGAATGCCAGATTCACAATGTATTATTACTTATGCTTATCGCCAGTTAAAGAAGTATGAGTTGAATTACCCTATATATGATTTGGAGATGGCTGCAGTAGTGTTTGCCTTAAATATTTGGAGGCATTATTTGTATAGGGAGAAATGTGATATTTATATTGAACATAAAAGCCTATAGTACATCCTGCAATAGGAAGACTTGAACTTTCAACAACGAAAATGGGTTAAATTGCTAAAAGATTATGATTGTCAGATCCTGTACCATCCGGGCAAAACCAATGTAGTGGTTGATGCTTTGAGCAGGAAGTCAATGGGAAGCCTAGCTCATATTGCAGTTGCAAGAAAATCCCTGATCAGGGAAGTGAATGAATTGCTTGATATGAGAGTCTAGTTTGAATTGGGAATCCGGATCAAAACTAGGCTTTGATAGCCCAGTTTCATGTGAAGCCAACATTGATTGATGACATTAAAGTAGCACAAGATAATGATTATCAACTACTAAAGTTAAAAGAAGATGTTCAAGCTAAGAAAGCTCCTGAATTCACTGTTAATGATGGAGATGGGCTTAAGAAATAAATTATGAGAGAGATGCATTATGAACTTTACAATGTTCATCTTGGGGTAACAAAGATATATTATGATTTGAAAGAGCACTATTGGTGGCCTAACATGAAAAGAGATGTGGCCAAGTTTGTTTTCACTTGTTTAGCCTGTCAATAGGTTAAATTTGCACACCATAAGCTGTCAGGGCTATTACAGGAGAAAAAATTGCTAGAATGGAAATAGGAACATGTGACCATAGATTTTGTGGTTGGTCTGCCAAGAATTTCACGGGGATATGACTCTATCTGGTTAATAGTTGATCGGTTGATTAAGACAACTCACTTCCTAGAAGTGAAAACAAGCTATATAATTGCCCAATATGCTCAGTTGTATATTGATAAAATAGTGCGACTTCATGGTGTACCATTGACTATTATCTCAGATTGGGGAACTCAATTTACTTCACTATAAATTTTAAGAGACATTAGGTATTCAGTTGCATTTTAACAGTCTTTCATCCACAGACAGATGGACAGTCAGAACGTATGATTCATACTTTAGAGGATATGCTCCGCTTATGTTTGCTGGATTTTAAAGAGAATTGGGATCAGTACTTACCTCTAATTAAATTTTCTTATAACAATAGCTGTCATTCATCTATTGGCATGGAACCATATGAGGCATTGTATGATAGGAAATATAGATCTCATGTTTGTTAGGTGGAACCATGATAAAAGCAATTAGAGGGCCTTGAACTGATCAAAGAGACAATGGAGAAAGTTTCCATCATTAAAGAAAGAATGAAGACTGCTTTTAGCAGACAAAAAAGTTATGTTAACTTGAAAAGGAAGGATCTTCATTTTACTTTAGGTGATTATGTGTTTCTTTAAATTTCACCTATGAAGGGTGTAATGAGATTTGGCAAGAAATGAAAGTTATCACCTAGATATGTCAGACCATTTAAGATACTGGAGAAGGTCGACAATATATCCTATTGGTTAGCACTTCTACCTAATCTGAGTCATGTTCATCTAGTGTTCCACATCTCCATGCTATTCATCACATATCATTGAACCACAGACCATTGAGGTAGATGAAGATTTAACTTACGAAGAAACACCTGTAAAGATCATAGATCATCAAATCAAACAGTTGTGTAATAAAAAAAATTCCAATGATTAAAGTGTTATGGAAGAATCAGTGGATGGAAGAATCAGTGGATGGAAGAGTGCACCTAGGAGAGTGAGTAAGAAATATAAGCTAAATATCCACTATTATTTCAGTGACGAGGTAAGTATAGTTAAAAATTCGAGGATGAATTTTATTGAAGGTGGTATAGTGTAATACCCTAAAATTTCAGTCATTTAAGCATGAAAATACTCCATTTAATCATAGGAATATCATATATACATAGTTAGACAAGTTGAAGAAAATCGACACCAACAGGTAAACAAACACCTTAATGTTTCAACTAGTGAACGATTTTGAAAGTGCATATTTTTAAAGGCACCATTAGAATCATAAACTGGATGAATATAAGAAATACTGAATAAAAATTAAAATGGGATAAAAAGGTGAATAGTTATAAGTTTCGGGGTCAAAACAAGATTACTTGAAGTGCTGGGGATAAAAACCTAATTAGCTAAAACTTAACTAATATATAAGGCTTCCTTTCTTAAATTTTTATTCAATTTTTCTTCTTTTCTTTCCTCCTCCTTCCATGGCTGAATTCCTTCCCTCTTCTTCTTCAAAATTTTTCCAAAGAAACTTAATAGAAATCAAAAGAAACCTTAACCAAACATCAAACTAACCTATCTTACACCAATTTTATCTAAGGAAAATAAAGAAAACACTTGAAGAATTGCTATTAGGGTTTCAACCCACTTGAGAAACTAGAGGTAAATTGTTTAATTTCCAGTTCTTTCAATCAATCAAATATTATTAAAGCTAAATATGATGAATTAGATAAACAAATGCATATAGGAATGAAAATTTATCAAAACCTAACCCTAAACTAGGTTATGTTTAATTCCAAATCTTCCATATGAATTTCATAATTAAATTTGATATTGGAATATGTTTATCCATACCCATTGTCACGACCCAACCTGGGGTAGCAATGGTCCTAGGGTACGGGTGTTGCATAGGCGACCAGTACCACGAAGAACCCAAAATAAGTATCTATATGGCATGCAATAAACATATACAACTTAATTAACTTAAAACTGCTGAAGAAAATTCGACAGCATCTCCTCTATAATAGGACTATGCCCAAAAACAAAACAAGCACACAACATTTCTAATATCATCCACAACCAGTTTTAAACCAATGATCCCTTTGGATCTCCAACAACATCTCAATATCAATACATATCTGAATATTCAAATACTTCCATATATATAATATAACATACACATCCAAAATATCATTAACAAGCAAAACTATAAAGATGCAAACTTCTACTATTAGCTACATGTCACTTCTTAGATACAGTACCATGGAATTACTATTCTATACAT
>CANXYC010184589.1:0-15467 GCA_948193065.1 Aleurites moluccanus
TTTTTATTTGTATTGCTTAAGCTTTATTAAGCTTATTTGTGTATGCATGCCATATAGTTTATTTAATGGGTTCTTCGTGGTATTGGTAGCATAAGCATCACCCATACCTTAGGACCGTCATGGCTCCTAAGTTGGGCTGTGACAAACCTGTAATGAAATTACACTCCCAATTAATCACCAACCTTATACCCTCAACTCCATAATTCAATACACACACATTACCCCATCGGTATAGTAGTTCTGTCAAATACACACATATAGGGTAGCAAATGCAATATAGATTATCAATGAAACAATTTCCATAATCCGTATTTAATAATAGTACAGTATATATTATTAGCAGTCTATAATCAATGAATAGAACAAATTAGTTGTATATTGGTTAGGTATCAATGGTAGCTTTATTAATAAACTCAATAAGTAGGTGTAGGTCAATTAATAGTATATCAACCCATTACCATTATCACTATCGCCATTGGCTAGCCAATGTCGTTGGTGACAATGGCATTGGCTTAGGCAAACAATATTAATAGTAATGGTTCATATAAGACTTTTATTAAATAGTTGGTGTGTATAAGTTTGGTTGTAATTTGATGGGATTTGGGTGCAAGGTTTCTAAAGTCCAAATGTTCAACAATAATCTCACAATGTCAATAATTGAATAGGCTCAACATTTTCAACAATTAACAAGATTTATTCAATAAAAAATAAGCTTGGAAACAGGGAAGTAAACAAAGAAGTACAAAGGGAAAAGTCAAGGTAGGCCATTCGGCCAACAACACAAATCTAAAACAAGCTTCCATAATTCAATACAATGATTTATACATGTAAGTTGATGCATAGTAAACTCACCTCAGTCCATAACCTTTTACATTGTCTATCCCTTTTCCTTAGTCCAATGCCTTAGCTCTTTTGGTTCTTATCACTTCTTGTCACATCCCCACTTCGAGATATGATGATCCTTGGGAAAGGGTTAGCTTAAGTCTACCGATTCCCATAGAAACTATCATAACTTATAAATTATTGACTTATAAATTATTTATGCAATTTTTATAAAAAAAATCGCTAGAGTTTCCTTTATAAATATAACATCCCAAATTATCGACTTATTTAATTTTTACAATTTACACAATCTGCTAGGAAACTAGCACTTCTAAAATTTCACCTTATATCCTCGAATTCCATTTTTCATATTATAATTCCCTACTTCAATTGCCATAACATTATCAATTTAATTAAGGTTTAGATACTTCATACTAATATTAACTGAGTTGTAAACATATTAGTTATACCTATCCCACATTACCGTCATAATCATGGAGCAACTATAGATTAACAAAAAAAAAAATATACAGATTCTTCATAGTAGAGGCAGTGACGTATTTTGGTTCCAAACTCGGATGGAGAAGATGGGCTAGAACCACCACTATATACTACGGACCTAAAAAAATTAAACCACGAGAGGTGAGAATTTAATCTAAGTGAGTAATACACATATTATCTTACTTGTGAGGCTAGGTGAGGGAGTTGCTCACAAAGAAGATAATGATAGCATAAAATGTATAACAATAATGGGATCATTAATTAGTTAAAGATTCTTAAAATTTAAGTCATTTAACATATGGGTTCGGTTCCACATTGGCATCAAGAATTCATATCATATCATAAAATGACAGAATTATTATTGATCATTTAAGCGGAAGCTACAATTCGGTAGTATGTTATTTATTCATATGGTTGAACAATAGGTAGTAAGTAGACAATATGGATATATTGGGTTATCGTAACGGATATGGTATTAATTTAAGTATGAATAGGCTCAATTAATTACTGAAATATAGAGAGAATGGTAGAGTATAACAATCAGGAAATTTTGAATCTCAACCGGATCACTTATGTGATACCGTCCAAGAAAATACTGTTGTTAATTACACTGTCGGGAAAATAGTAGTCCGACTAATTTAAGAATTAGCGACTCAGACTTGGAGGGATTAAGTTAGTTAATTTTATGTGAAATTATGGAGAAAATAAAGAGTTGAAAAATGTTTAGGAATACTGAAAATAAGATTAATGGCAAAATCGTAATTTATGGCAACTTTGGGGTAATTTTGAAATTCCACTGTCTGGGATCCAGAATTGACCCATAACTATTTTTAAATAATAAAATAACCTAAAATAAGGTATTTCACTCTCCACACTTGAGGTTAAATCTAAATAGAATAGACAAAGGGTCAAAATACAAATAAGAAAAATTTCGAGCCAAAGTGCAATTAAACAAAGTTGTGGGACCCACCCATTCTAGAAATGGAGCTAGGTGGCTGGCCTTAGTGGGTGAGAAGAAGATTTTTTATGGAAAATAATTAATTGATTTATCAAATTAAACAGAAAGATGACAAATAAGAAAATCTAGAAAATTCTATATTTTTTTTTCTTGATTTCTTTTCAAGTTAACTTTTGGTGTATATAAAAAGATGACGGGGATAGATATTGAGAAGTTGTTGGTCGAACCTTAGAGAAGAAATACCAAAGAAATAGTTTTCTAACCTTATCCAAAGAAAATCAACCAAAAATAGATAGAAAATTGAAGAAGGAAGAAGATTAATGGAGAAAAAGTGATGGAATTTGGTATTCAAGCTATTTGGTGGAATAAAAGGAGGAGGAATTCAATGGTTCAAGTTTAAGATAAATTTCCTAAAATTCAATTTTTAGTTTAATTTAAGATTTATATGGTTTGATTTAGTAAATATTTGAGTTATATGAGCTAAAGAGATTGAAGATGAGCTAGGGTTTAAGTGGATTCTGAAAATTATTTTAAGGTAGAAAATTATAGGCAATATTCCGAATTTTTAATGAATGAATTTGAGGATTCTTAAAACATAAAAGTTGTAGATAAATAAGTTAATTAGATTTATATAAAAGGAATTTGTAAAATTAGAAGTGAGGAAAGAGTTATTGAGTAAAAACTCTGACTGGCCAGAATATAATTTTTTGAAATTTTGCTGCAATGTTTTAATTGTACAGAATTATAGAGACAAAATTAGAAGAAGTATTCAACATGAAAAGTGTTTATTTATATCTTATATATAATATTGTAAAATAGTTTTTAAATTTAATTTGTGATTTAAGATATATTGAGCCATAAGTGTAAACTATCAGAATTGAATGACAAACAGAACATAGGCTACTGAGTTCTATAGAAATGAGGACCTTAAAGTATGAATTAGAAAAAGTATTTAAAATAAAATATATTCATTTATATGTTATATAAATGACTGTAAAATAGTTTTGTAATTGGCTAAGCACAAAATTAATTATAGTCATGGACACAAGGTCTTCTTGGATAGAGATTTCAGGATAGTAGTTTAATTTTGGAAATTCACTAATAACTGTACAACGATTCAAATATTTTGAAATTTAGATATGTTATAATATTATAAGTCTATTTTCAATAGGAAAAATAATTACAGTAGTTGGTTAAGTATAGATTGGGTTATTAGCAAAAGAACAGAATTTGCCAAGTCAAAGTTACAGGGCAAAATGTAGGGCAGTAGGGCTGGTTGTAAGTCTAAATTTAAATTTACAACATAAATTGTGTAGTAATAGAAATAAGTCAATTTTTGATATGTTAGAGCTTAATATATCTAGTTTAAGTAGGAATAAGAATTGAAAAAATTGGATAAGTGTAGAAAAAGATATGGATAACGGAACTTAGGCTGCCAGTATTGGAAATCCTAGTAGAAAACCTAAGATTTGGGGGAAATGTAAAATTTCTTTTCTTAAAATTTAATTAAAATAATTTCATACTAATTGAATTTTTTGAAATTTAATTTGAATATATAGCATCCAAAAATAAGAACAAAGATAATAAAGAGTTGGAGCATCTCTATTGCCTTGATTAATTGAGGAAGAGAATAGTTGGCATATTTTGGTTTAGAGGTGGGCAATGTACATATATCAATGCTTTGTCTTACTCCATTGGAATTATTGAATCCTTCTACTTTGGACTTTTATTCCATTCTAAATTGGCTTTGCTAAAATTTGATTATATATATATATATGAATTACATGAACTTCCTTAATTATCTTTATTACTTGAATATCTCTTCCATTGACTCCTGATTATTGATATAGAACCTTAAATGTGATTATTTGTTATATGACTATTCTATGTGAATCCCATTGTTACAATGATATGATTATGACAGAAAGGCCCACCGATGGGGGTAGGTTTTACTACATCAGTATTGTGCACAATGAGTATTCTATGCGGACCCTAGCTAGGAGAGGGTAAGGTCCTGGTCATAAGGTCTGATCAACTTTATGCTCAAATTGATTGATTGCTACCGAGATACGTAGCTTTTCTATGTGGATTATATGGACATAAAATTTTTTGTCATACTTATTATGATTATTATTGACTCACCGATTCATTGAATAATGACCTATGTGTTCCATATTTCTTTATTGAAAGTATCTCTATCTATTTATTGTAAACCAATAGTTTCAAATATATATTATTAGCCTTTCTTTATTATTGAAAAGAATTGACCTTATAAGCATGATATATGTATTTTACTCACTGAGTTATACTCACATCGTTGTGGTTTACTTTTTTTTTTCTTTTAGGAGCGACTTAGATAGTGACGGTTTCAACTCTCTTTCTTCTTCTCGCTGGGAACCTAGATTATCTATGTATGGTTTGGGATATTTTGGACACTGTATCAAATTCTAGAATTCAACTCCATAATTTTGGCTTAGATTTTTCCATATAAATTTGTAAAAACTTAGTCAATGAATACTTTGAAATATAAATATTGAATCTAAATTATAATGAATCTAGTGAATGTTATGCGAATAATTATGGAAGTGTTTATATGCATTTTTGGTGTATTGGAGTTGAGGGTATAAGGTGTTTTATTAGGAGTTTATTTTTTTTGCAGGTTGTGTTTTATTTAAAGACCCGGTTTTGGGTTGGGAATAGTATAAAAAATATAGGGAAAACTTTAACAGATTTTCTGTAATTTGATAAGTAGGGGTTCTACGGGTGTAGATGACCTTATGTCTTCCCGGTACCTTAGGACTGTTACATCCCAAAAATGGGATGTGACACTTCTTTATTCATTCTTTGATGCTACATAGCCAATTAATTTCCAATTTAGATTCTTATTAACATATAATTACACTACTTATATGTAATACCATAGAAGACTACCATAAGAATATAATAACCTAACTAGTTATCGGACTAGGAACATCAAAATAATTAAGAAAATTTTTTAAAACTTAGTTAAAATGTATTTGTGATACTATCCCGAAAAATATTGGTGTTAATTACACTACCCGGAGAAATAGCAGTTTGGTTGATAATAAATTTTTGATTTAGATCAAGGGTTAAAGAATCATATATATATGTCAAATTTTAGTGAAAAGGAAAAGTTGAAAAATATTTTGGAACACTGAAAATTTGAGTAATGGTAAAATCATAAATAAGTTGAACTTTAGGGGTATAATGGGGAACACACTGTATAAGTTTCAGAATGGTTTTGAAACCATATTTATAATAAACTACAGATAAAAAGAAGCCATTTCAGTTCCCACTTTTAAATCTAATTCCTAACAGAATTAATAGAATAAATTACAGAACAAGATAGGGTCAAAGTCCAATTATTGGATAGTTTGAGGATCTAAGTGTAATTTGTCAATTTTGCTTAATATATAAGCATGCCTTAGAAATTTTTAGCTCATTTCTCTTGTTCCTCTATCTTTGGCCGAACCATACTCTTCATTCCTCCACCATTTCTCAAGCTTTTTCTTAAGGAAAACTTTAAGAAAACTTGAAAAAAACATTTGATTCTTCCATTTCCAACCTTGAATTGCTTGGAAAATCAAAGAATTTCAAGAACCACACCTTTGTAAATTTCGGGCGGAACATCATACCAAGATAACAAGTTGATTTCTTTGGTTTAATGGTTGATTTAGATGTATTAGATGTTAAATAGAATGGGTTTAGTGTTAATTTACATCAATTGATGCATTTGATAGATTTTCCCCAAATTTCCAAACCTAAGTTCAAGTTGTGTGATTTGAATATTAGAATTATTATTAGTGAATATTAACTAAGTTTAGAATATATTAATTGGAGGCTAATAGATGAATTATTTATGATTGATTTGTTGTAGAAAATCAAGATTTGGAAGAATGCCATTTTTTGCCTCCTTTAAGGATTTTAGTGAGAAATCAATTTTGCTAGCCATTTGGAAGTGTGAGGTGAGTTTAATATGCATCATTTAACATGTCTAATGTATTGAAATGTTGAATGGAAACCTTTCTCAAAATCTCAATATTGGCCGAATGCTCCATCACTATTCATTCCTTCGATTTTGTTATGTTTTCCTTTAATATTTCAAGTCATTTTCATGCTTTATGTGTTCTTGTTTATTTGATACCAAATGCTTATTGTGTAACCTTGATTGTGAGCTTGATATTTGATTTTGGGGCAATGTTGGAGTTGCACCCTAACCATGCCTAATTTACCATTGAATGTTGCATACCATGTGTTTGATAAAATGTGTAGTTTATTTTGCCATAGGCCTACCATTGTTTCATTCATAGGCTTATCATTTGAATGCCATCATCGCCAGCAACATTGGCATGCCAATTGAGTCAACTTCTTGACATTGATTGTTCAACTAATGATTCATTCCAATGTTGATTGTTATTCTTATTACCATTGTTCATTGTATCTTCCATTGTTTATTCACTGCTTAATTGCAATCTCATCTGATTAATACATGAGCTATTGATACTTGATGGGACCATTGTTGTTTATTGTAACTAATGATTTGTTCTATACCTATATTGTCACACCCCAACTTCAATGGTGCGACGGTTCTAGGGCAAGGGTAGGCTTAAGGCCACCATAAACCCGTAGAACTCTCATATCTTGGATCTCATACACCTTTCATATTTACATCATATATGATTATCATTAAAACATTCATTTCAAAGATTTAGGTAATCACCATTCACACATATATATGTATATATATATTTATCATTTAGGAATCTCCTTTTGTTCCTTACCGATCAAAAGATACTTCCCACATCACTAAGGAATAAGGGTAACCTAATTATATCAGTTTAGACATCAAAATATTATCATCCTCAACATCTAACTATGGAGCTCTAGAGTATACTCCCAATACATACAATACCATAATACAATTCAATAAATATATGTAAATCAAAATGGTTGCAATGGAGACTTCTTGGAGAAATGAATCAAGAAGCTCTGTCTTCTATATTAGCTCCCTCTCGAGCTACACTATCACCTGAAATCCACAGAAGAGGAGTGAGCCATCAACTCAGTAAGATATGAACATGCAATATAAAGGAAATATATCATTCCAAAGGAAAGGTCAATCCAAAGAACATGGGTAAGAAAAATATCAAATGGTTATGCTTACAAGAACAGAAGTGCTCACAATCGAATAGCACTATCAAATTACATGGTAGAACTACAGAGTGCATCAGTAGCCTTACTACCTATCACAACAGAGTACATCAGTAGTCCTTGCTACCTTATAGCAAATGCATGCTTGTCCAGGCATATGCCTAGAGCTCATTGTCCGCTCTAGGTAGAACACTGATAAAACCCTGTCAGCTAGGTTCCTAAAGTGCACAATGGACCAATGAATTTACTCTCATTGGGAAGAGTGTTCTATCCATAGGGTCATATGGTTTCAATGTCACAAGAAATATATTGGTCACAAGACCATCAACATATAACACAAATTTAATCAAGTTAGCGAATAAGTTTTATATGAACTTGATCCAAGGAAAGATGATTAAGTCATTTGCAAGATAATTATGGTAATCACATGAAACAATTATCATTTGCTTGAGAATATCATGGAAATTTTAATTAATAGGTCATTAATACAATGTCATACTTGATAAGGGAAAAGGCTTGGGCAACATTTCAAAGAAACAATATGCATATGCAATGTTCATACTTACCTCTACACAAATTTACCCTTGAATTTCCTTCAATAGTTTGCTCAAACAATAATCTCCTTAATTTCCTTGGTTCTATTCTCCTATGAAATTTCCCTAAATATTCAAAATTAGGGTTTTTCTTAATCAATAATACTCAATATGATTTCTTAATATTTAACCATCTTATAGTTTCTATTTTTGATTCCCACCATCAATTGAGTTCAACTCTTAAAGAAAATCTGAATTTAATTTCAAAATTACTGTTCATGTTACTATTCATGATAGCCCATAAATTCTAATTTCTCCCACATTAATTACTATTAATAGCCTCAAAATGCTTGTAATAAATTCTATATACCCATAATTAACTATTCTAACTACCAGATTTTATTAATCTAATAAGAAAATGACATTTGAAGAAAATTTACCTTATTTCTCTAAAACTAATTTTCTTGAGAAAATCTGCTTGAAACTGAAGATTGATGCCTTAAAATGTGATAATCTAATGATTGAATGCACTAATTTTGAGTATTAATTCATTATAAAATAAATGGAACAAATCTGAGAAGAATAGAAGAAAAATGAAGAGAAGAAGAAGAAAAAATCGTGAAGAAAATCGCTACTGGGCACTGGTTAAATAGGCTACTGCCTCAAAATTTCCACTTGCCAGCTTATCTCGCCAATTCGCCTCGGCAAAGCCACCTCGCATAAGCCAACTCGCAATTTCCACTTTGCCAATCCGCTCCGGCAATGCCACTTCGCTAATCTCACTTCGCATGTCCAATTCGCATATGCTGCCTCGCATATGATGCCTCGCCAAACTCTCCTTGCAAACTCCACTTCGCATATGCTACCTCGCCAACTCACCTCGCCTAACTCCACTTCGCATATGCCACCTCAGCAATGCCTCTTTACCAAACTCGCCTCGCCTAACTCCATTTCGCATATGCCACCTCGACAATGTCTCTTCGCCAAACTTGCCTCGCCTAACTCCACTTCGCATATGCCATCTCAGTAATGCCTCTTTGCCAAACTTGCCTCGCCTAACTCCACTTCGCATATACCACCTCGGTAATGCTTCTTCGCCAAACTTGACTCGCCTAACTCCACTTCGCATATGCCACCTCAGCAATGCTTCTTCGCCAAAATCCTCTTTGCCAATTGTCACCTCGGCAATCTCACTTCGCCACTTCGCCTGCTAGCATTGTCGGCTGGCAAATGCCACCTCTCATTTGCCGGCTCGCAAATACCAGTTTCTGCTGAGCTGGAACTCTTCCTCGACAACTTATGTTTAATTAGCTCGCAAATAAGCTACAAACATCCAAACTTCCTGATTCTTTTTGTCACTTAAAATAGACATTAAGAGGTCCAACATATCCAAATTTTAAACCAAAAGGATATCTACACAGACCATGGTGAATTTTTAAATTTCACCCTGACTTACAACCCAAAATTCATCAGAACAGGCCTGAGTAATTTCACTCTCCACTGAGTTATACTTATCCAAATCTCCTGAAATTTTATAGCCAACATCACAACACATAAAGGAACATTTCTAATGTTTACACTTTTGGCTCAATCAGCCTTAATCATTCCCAGCAAATTCAAAAATACTCAGATTCCTGCAAAAAATAATGAACCAGACAGGTTCTGGTCAAAGAGGCATAACTCTTTACACACGTAGAATTTTTTAGAACTATTTTACAAAATTATATTAAATATATATCTATAACTTTCATGTTTTTCACTTTACCAAATCATGAAATCATTCTCATAAAAATCCTTCCTGCAACCAGAAATTTCTGGATTTCTTAAAATATTTCTATATCCTTAATTAATTTAACAAACATACAATAAAATAGCCAAAATGACAGATATTACATTCTTCTCCCCTTACATAAATTCATCCTTGAATTTATAAATTCTTACCTTAAACTTGAAATAGGTAGGAATACTTGTCTTGCATGCTTTGTTCACTTTCCCAAGTACACTCTTCCATGGCTTGATTTCTCCATAGGACCTAAACCATTGGTATAACTTTATTCCTTAGCTTTTTAACCATTTAGTCCACAATTGCAATTGGAATTTCTTCATACATCAAATCTGGTTGGAGTTTGACTTTCAGAACTTGTAGCATATGAGAAGGGTCGGTAACATATTTACGAAGCATCGATATGAGAAACACTAGATGTATACTATCTATGCTAGGAGGCAAAGCTAACTTGTATGAAACCTCCACAATCTTGCTTAGAATCTCAAAGGGTCCAATAAATCGTGGAGACAGCTTGCCTCTCTTGACAAACCGTAGGACTCCTTTCATTGGAGAGATCTTCAGAAATATAAGATTTCCAATGGAAAACTGAAGATCTTTCCTCTTTGGGTCGGCATAGCTCTTTTGGCGACTTAAAGCTGTCTTCAATCTTTCTCGGATTAGTGGAACCTTTTCTAACATATATCTTATCAACTCCGGTCCTTCGATATACTTTTCTCCAACCTCATCCCAACACAAGGGAGATCTGCATTTTCTGCCATATAAAGCTTCATAAGGAGACATCTGGATAGTGGAATGGTAGCTGTTGTTGTAGACAAACTCTATCAATGGTAAGTGAGCATCCCAATTTCCTCCAAAGTCTAGAATGCACATCCTTAGTGTGTCTTCTAGAGTTTGGATGGTCCTCTCTGATTGCCTATCTGTTTGCTGATGGAAAGCTATGCAAAAATCAAGTTGTGTACCCAAACATTCTTGCAATTTTTGCCAGAACCTCGAGGTGAATTGAGTACCTCTATATGAGATAATCAAAACTGGAACTCCATGAAGTTTGACAATCTCATCAACATAAATCTGGGCATATTGAGAAGCCGCATAAGTCATCTTGACTGGCAAGAAGTGAGCTGACTTGGTTAATCTATCCATAATGACCCATATTGAGTCATAGCCCCTTGAAGTCCTTGGCAATCCAACCACAAAATCTTTAGTCACCCTCTCCCATTTCCATTCTGGCAATGGCAACTCTTGAAGTAGTCCCGACAGTTTCTGATGCTCGAACTTGACTTGCTGACAAGTTAGACATTTGGCTACATATTTTGTGACATCTCTTTTCATTCCACTCTACCAATATGAATTCTTAATGTCATGATACATCTTTGTTGCACCAGGATGCACATTATACTTGGCATGATGTGCTTCCTTAAGAATCATATCCCTCAAACCATCAACTGCTAGAATGCATAACCTGCTACCATGCCTCAGCATGCCATCAGTCACAGTAAATCCTGGAACTTTTTCTGATCTTACATCATTCTTTATTTTCATGATCAATGAGAACTGGCTTGACTTGGAAATTTGCCAAAAGCACTCCTAAATCTGACAATTCCAAACTGATTCCAATATCATGCAATCTCTGCATTTCCCTTACTAATGATCTTCTACTCACTTGAATATGGGCTAAGCTTCCCAAAGACTTCCTTCTTAATACATCGGCTACCACATTAGCTTTCCCTATATGATACAAGATTTCACAGTCATAATCCTTAAGCAATTCGACCCACCTTCTTTGCCTAAGATTTAGATATTTTTGCTGAAATATATACTTCAAACTCTTATGATTGAAAATCTCACATTTCTCTCCATACATGTAATGTCTCCATATCTTCAGGGCAAATACAACTACAGCCATCTCAAGATCATGAGTTGGATAATTCATCTCATGCTTCCTCAACTGCCTAGAAGCATAGGCTATCACCCTTCCATGTTGCATAATCACACAACCAAGTCCTACTCTCGATGCATCACAATACACCACATATCCTCCTTCACCCGACGGCAAAGCTAAGACAGGTGCTGTGGTGAGACAAGTCTTTAAATTTTCGAAGCTCTCTTCACAAGCATCTGACCATAGAAATTTAACTTGCTTCTGGGTAAGCTTGTTCAAAGGAGCTGCAATCTTGGAGAAGTCTTGAACAAACCTCATGTAGTAGCTTGTCAGACCCAAGAAACTTCTAACTTCTGAAACATTTGTGGGTCTAGGCCAACTAAGAATTGCATAAATCTTTCTAGGATCAACTTCAATCCCTTCCTTGCTCACTATATGCCCCAGAAAGCCCACACGCTCAAGCTAGAATTCACACTTTGAAAATTTTGCAAACAGCTGATGCTCCCTCAAATTCTGCAACACAATTCTAAGGTGTTCTTCATGCTCTTCTTTACTTTTGGAATACACAAGAACGTCATCAATAAACACAATGACAAACTTATCCAAAAATGGCTTGAACACCCTATTCATCAAGTCCATGAATGCAGCTGGTGCATTAGTCAATCCAAATGGCAACACTAAAAACTCATAGTGTCCATATCTGGTCCTGAAAGCCGTCTTCGATACATCCTCATTCCGATTCTCAACTGATGGTACCCCAACCTCAAGTCTATCTTGGAGAAATGACTTGCACCTTGCAACTGGTCAAATAAATCATCTCTTCTTGGCAAAGGATACTTATTCTTAATAGTTTCCTTGTTAAGCTGTCTGTAATCTATACATAGCCTCATAAAACCATCCTTTTTCTTTACAAAGAGTACAGGTGCACCCCATGGCGAACTGCTAAGATGGATACATCCCTTGTCAAGCAAATCTTGTAGTTGAGTCTTCAACTCCCTCAATTCTACCGGTGCCATACGGTAGGGAGGAATGGAAATCGGACTCGTGCCAGGTAGCAACTCTATACCGAACTCTATCTCTCTATCCAGTGGCAAACTAGGTAACTCTTCAGGAAATACATCTGGAGACTCGTTAACAACATGAATCTGCTCCAAATCCTGCACTTCCTTTTTAGTATCTCTAATATAAGCCAAATATCCTTGGCATCCTTTCTTCATCAATCTCTTCGCCCTTAAGGCTGATATCACATTATATGGTGCTTCGCTCCTTTCCCCTTGAAATTCAAACTCCTCACCTGAAGTTGACTTGAAAACTATCTTCTTTCTATTACAATCTATGGTAGCATAGTGCCGGGACAACCAATCTATGCCTAAAATCACATCAAATTCCAATACATGCAATTCAATCAAATCCACATTCAAGCTCTTACCACCTATACTAACTACACATGAGGAATACAAATTTTGGACTTCAATCTCTTCCTCTAAAGGAGTAGAAACCACCAACACAGATTCAAGCAATTCATAGGGCACATGCAATTTCTTACCAAAACAGGATGACACAAAAGAATACGTAGCTCCCGAATCAAACAATACTATAGTATTCAAGGCTTGGATCGGAAGAATACCTGTAACCACTGTGTTAGATACATGGGCTTCGTGCTGTGCTAAAGCAAAAACTCTCCCTCTGCCTCTACCTATGGGAACTGACCCCAAAGCCTGAGCCACATGCTGACCTGATTCTCTGCCAGCCTCTATAGTCCTGCCTACAATGCCTCTGCCTGCACCTTGTTGCTGGCTGATACTCCTCTATCTATTCATTTGAACTGTAGCCTGAGAAGCCTGTGGTCTTCCTCCAACAGATGGTTGTGGACAATTCTTGAGAAAATGACCTTGTTGTCCACACCTAAAGTATGCTCCTGAGGCATAACGACAAGGACCATTATAAAATTTGCCGCATGTAGAACACAAAGGTTTAGGAGCCCTGGATGGTGCAAAACTAGCTGAACCATGGCTTATCTGAGAAATGGGTCCAGGAGTAGTCCGACTCTATTGTGGCTTCTTTGAAGGTCCTCTATACCCACTCCTAGAAGCTGATTGATGACTCACCCCCATACTCTTCACTCCACTATATTGCTTAGAAGAACTATCTGCTTTAAATTTCTTCTTCTCCACTCTTTCTGATCTAGCTTCCATCTCCCTATTCTCAATTATCCTAGCCTTGTCCACTAGCTTAGAATAGGAATCAAACTCAAGGGCAGCTAGGAGTTTAAATAATGGAGCCACTAATCCTCTACGGAACCTTAGAATCCGTGCCGCTTTTGTAGGCGCAAAAGCTGGAGCAAATTTTCTCAACTGACTAAACTTCCTGGCATACTCTAAAACACTCATACCAGATGTCTTTACCAATCTTTCAAATTCCAGAGACTTAGCTTCTCTCACGCTTTCTGGAAGAAATTTATTCAACACCAATTCCTTGAATCTCTCCCAAGATAGATCTTCATTTTCCCGAAGCATGCTAGAAATGCTTTTCTTGAACCAATCCTTGGCTTTAGCTTTCATTAAATAACCCACAAACTATATAGCTCTTCTATCGGGAATTCTCAGAATCTGCACTTTCTCTTCAATTTCCTCTAGAAAATATGTTTGATCCACCTTACCTTTATACTCTAAGATCTTAAGCTTAAGAAACCTCTTAAATGATACCTCTTCCACTTAATGTACAACAGGTGGTGGAACTATCGGAGGAACAGGAATTTCTGGAGCCTAAACAGGAGGTACCTGTTACTGCCTTTACTGAGTAATGAACTCAGCTTTCATTGCATAATTCCTTTGCAGCTGATCTAATTATTGAGCCATATGAGCCATATCCACTGGTGGCACAGGAGGAACCTCATCTCCTCCATTTCCACCCACATAACCCTCTTCAGAAGGTAGATCTCACCTAGGAAGGCCTCGAACTCATCCTCTACCACGCTGTGGAAGCATCTCGATACTGATAAGAAGAACAAACAACATCAGACTCACTACGCATTCTTAACACAAATATATATACCAAAGGAAGACACAATTGAACGAGACATAAATCCTATGCTCTGTAATTATCTTAATCAATACTTAGCCTAGTGCTCATGCATCTCTCTCTATCTTTTATATTAATTAAGAATTATAACCTATAGCTCTGATACCACCTCTGTCACACCCTAACTCCAATGATGTGATGGTTCTAGGGTAAGGGTAGGCTTAATGCTACCATAAACCCGCAGAACTCTCATATCTTGGATCTCATACACCTTTCATATTTACATCATATATGATTATCATTAAAACATTCATTTCAAAGATTTAGGTAATCACCATTCATACATATATATATATATATATATATTTATCATTTAGGAATCTCCTCCTGTTCCTTACCGATCAAAAGATACTTCCCACATCACTAAAGAACAAGGGTAACCCAATTATATTAGTTTAGACATCAAAATATTATCATCCTCAACATCTAACTACGGAGCTCTAGTGTAACACCCCAGCTTAAAGGCTTAGAACTTAAGCTTTAAGAGGCAAACTTAAGGGGTTTCTTCTTTATTTAAATTGATATGTGTTATGCATGTTTTAGAAAGTTTTACTCATGTAAAAGTGCTTTAAATGTTGTTAGGAAGAAATCGGGAAAACTCAATTTTTGGTGAACTGGGGGTAAAATGGTCATTTCACACCCCTTCGAGTTTTATGGAAATAAACATGATATTTGAAGGTAGAAAAGAAAATTAGGACTTGAAAATGATGTTATTTAATTTATTTGAAGTTTTGA
>CANXYC010184760.1:0-14633 GCA_948193065.1 Aleurites moluccanus
CATAATTCTAAAATATATATATATCTAGATATATATATATATATATATATATATATATATATATATATATATATATATATATATATATATATACACATGGTAATCATATGAAACAAATGGTAAATTTTGGTTTTAGAGTATCTTAGAACTTTTATTCAATAGTCCGATAATACAATGTCAAATATATGAGAATCATATAGGTGAACATTAAGAATGCTTGGACATATCATTTCAAAGAAGCAATAAGAAAATGCAATGTTCATACTTACCTCTACACAAATTTATCCTTGAATTTCCCTCAATAATTTGCTCAATTCCTTGGTTCTCTTCTCCTATGAAATTTCCCAAATATACAAAGTTAGGGTTTTTCTTAATTAATAATACTCAATATGATTTCTTAAAATTTAACCATCTCATAGTTTCTATTCTTTGATTCCCAACATCAATTTAGTTTAACTCTTAAAGAAAAATCTGAATTAATTTCAAATTTACTGTTCACGTTACTATTCATGACAACCCATAAATTTTGATTTCTCCCATATTAATTACCATTAATAGCCTCAAAATGCTTGTAATAAATTCTATATACCCATAATTAATTATCCTAACTACCAGAATTTATTAATCTAAAAAGAAAATGACATTTGAAGAAAATTTACTTTATTTCTCCAAAACTGATTTCCTTGAGAAAATATGATTGAAACATAAGATTGATGCCTTAAAATGTGATAATCTAGTGATTTAATGCATTAATTTTGAGTATTAAAGCATTAGAAAAAAAAAATGGAACAAATCTGAGAAGAATAAAAGAAGAACGAAGAGAATGAGAAGAAAAATCGCTACTGAGCACTGGTTAAATAGGCTACTGCCTCAAAATTTTCACTCGCCAGCTCGCCTCGCCAATCCGCCTCGGCAAAGCCACGTCCCATAAGCCTGCTCGCAATTACCACTTTGCCAATCCGCTTCGCCAAAGCCACTTCTCCAATCCCACTTCGTAAACTCGCCTTGCCTATCTTCCTCTTCGCATATGCCACCTCGGCAATGCCTCTTCGCCAAACTCACCTCGCCTCGCCTATCTTCCTCTTTGCATATGCCACCTTGGCAATGCCTCTTTGCCAAACTCGCCTTGCCTATCTTCCTCTTTGCATATGCCACCTCGGCAATGCCTCTTCACATAATGCCACCTCGCCTATTCCCTCTTCAACAAACTTTGCTCGTGAACTGCCACCTTGCATTTTCCGGTTCGCAAATGCCACTTCGCATTGCCGGCTCTCAAATGCCAGATTCTGCCGAGCTGGAACCCTTTCTCGACAACTCATAATTAATTAGTTCGCAAATAAGCTACAAATCTCCAAACTTCCTGATTCTTTTTGTCACTTAAAATAGACATTCAGGGGTCTAACATATCCAAATTTTGAATCAAAAGGATAACTACACAAACTATGGTGAATCTCTAAAATTCACCCTGACTTACTGCCCAAAATTCATCCGAGGAGGTCTGAGTAATTCCACTCTCTACTGATTTATACTTATCCAATTCTCCTGAAATGCTAAAAAGAACATCATAACACATAAAGGAACATTTCTCATGTTTACACTTTTGGCTCATTCAGCATTAATCATTCCATAAAATTAAATATTCACAGATTTTTTGCAGAGAATAATGAACCAAATAGGTCCTGTTCAAGGAGGCAAAACTCTTCACACACAGAGAATTTTACAGAACCATTTTACAAACTTGAAGATGAGATGTAAATCCACAACTTTTATGTTTTATACTTTACCAAATTATTTCTTTAAAATCATGTAATCTGCCTCACAAAATTCTCCCAGCAAGCGGAAATTTCTGGATCTCCTTAAAACATTTTATATACTCAATTTATTCAACAAACATACAATTTATGAAATAACAAAAATTACAGATATTACATTTGTCTTCTATATTAGCTCCCTCTCGAGCTATACTATCACCTGAAATCCACAGAAAAGGAGTGAGCCTTCAACTCAGTAAGATATAAACATGCAAAGTAAAGATCAAGCCAAAGGAACATGGATATGGAAATATCATAAGGTTATGCTTACAAGAACATAAGTGCTCACAATCGAATAGCACTACCAAATCATATGATAGAACTACAGAGTACATCAGTAGCCTTACTACCTTATCACAACAGAGTGCATTAGTAGCCTTGCTACCTTATCGCAAAACATATGCTTGGTCAGGCATATGCCTAGAGCTCATGGTCCCCTCTAGGTGGAACACTGATAAAAACCCTATCAGTTAGGTTCCCAAAGTGCATAATGGACTAATGAATTTACTTTCATTGGGAAGAGTATTCTATACATATATATATCATGGGTCATATAGCTTGAATTTCACAAGAAATCATATTGGTCACAAGACCATCAACATATAAACATGAATTCATTCAAGTTAATAAATAGGTTTCATATGAGCTTGGTTCAAGGAAGAAAGACCAAGTCATGTACACATATAAATTGATTACATGGGATAAATTATCATTTGATTGAGAACATCATGGGAATTTCACTTAATATGTGCATAATACACTATTTCGAAATATAAAGATCATATAAATGAATATTAGGAAGGATTGAACATTCCGTTTCAAGAAACAATATACATATGCGATGTTTATACTTACCTTAAAGTAATTTATCCTTGTATTTCCTTCAATTACTTGTACATTCAATAATCTCCTCTATTTCTTTAAGTTCTCTTCTCCTATGACAATTCCCTAAATACTCACAATTAGGGTTTCCTTAGTTAATAATACATAATATGGTTCCTTATAATTTTAACCATATTATAGTCTCTATTATTGTTTCCTAACATCAATTTAATTCATCTCTTAAAAAAAATCTGAAAGTTAAAAATATACTTACTATTCACATTACTATTCATCAAAATTCATAAATTTTGGTATTGTCCATATTAATCAAAAATTAATATCCTTAAATGCTCATAATAGGTTCTATATACTCATAAATAACTATTCTAACTACTAAAGATCTTAATCTAAAAAGAAAATGAAGTTTGGAGAAAATCACCTTATTTTCCCTAAAATGAGTTCTGGAAGGATCTGAGCTTGAAAATAATGATCGAAGCCTTTGAATGTGATAATTTAATGGTTTAATGCATTAATTCTGAGTATTAATATATTAGAAAACAAATGGAACATATTAGAGAGAGATAGGAGAAGAAATGAAGAAGAAAGAAAGAAAAGAGGAGAAGTTATCGTAAGAAAATGGCTACTGCTTCTCTTTTAAATAGGTTACTGCCTCACTAATACCCACTTCGCCAATTCTACTTTGCCAATCTTGCTTCGCCAATTCCACTTTGGTAATTCCCACTTCGCTAATCTCACTTCGCCAACTTCTACTTCGGCAATTCCCACTTTGCTAATCTCACTTCACCACATTCCACTTCGGAAAATTCCACTTCTCTAATCTCACTTCACCACATTCCACTTCGGCAAATCCCACTTTGCTAATCTCACTTCACCAACTTCCATTTTGGCAATTCCCACTTCGCTAATCTCACTTCGCCACATTCCACTTCGGCAAATCCCACTTCGCTAATCTCATTTCGCCAACTTCCACTTCAGCAATTCCCACTTTGCTAATCTCACTTATCCAGCTCGATTAGCCTTTAACCATCTCGAAATCGAGGAGCCAGCTCGCACTACCTATTCCTGCCGAGCTGGAAAACCTTCCTTGTCAATTTACACTAAACTAGTTCGTAAACGAGCTACAAACATCCAAACTCCTCCATTCTTTTTATTGCTTAAAATAGACACTTGGGGGTCCAACATATCCAAAATTCAGATCAAAATTAGATCTATATAATTTATGGTGAATTTCTAAATTTCACCCTGACTTACTCTCCAAGTACTATCCGAGCATGTCTAATTAATTTAGATCTCTCTTGAGCTACAATTATCCAATCTCCTTGAAATTTTACATCCATATATAAAACACATAAAGGAACATTTTTCATGTTTACACTTTTGACTCACTCAGCCCCTAACATTCTCAGACTTTCTGCAAGAAATAGCGAACTAGACAAGTTCCGGTCAAGGAAGCATATCTCCTCACACACACAAAATCTTTCAAAACAGTTCTATAGATTTAAGGATAAGATATAAATCTACAACTCTTATGTTTTACACTTTTCCAAATTATTCCTTTAAGATCATGAAAACTGACTCATCAGATCCTTCCTGAATACTGATTCTGAAATTCTCAAAAAATCAATCTAACCACAATCACCTCAACAAACATGCATAAAAAAAAAATGTAACAGGTATTACAAAGAGATATAGAGAAATTGTGATGCAAAGTACTTTGAAGATTACTTGAGATATCGATATCGATGATTCCAAATAATAGAGAATATGAAAGCTATTGAGGCATATAATAGTGAAAAGTTAAGAATATGATTGTAATGAAAGAATAAATACATGTGATAGCAATTAAGTAAAATGAGAAGTAAATGATATACTAATAGTTCCTATAATGGTATACATAACTGATTATTGAGGTTCAAAGCTAAGTAAATTAATATTAAGTTATTGATTATTGTAGTTTAAGAAATATAGTTATTGATTAATAATTAAGTATTTGTAATAATATTAATGAGTAGAAGAATTGAATGAAAATATGGAAAATTGTGAACAGTGGAGTACATATAATGTGGATGACAAATATGTAAGGTAAATAATGATTGAATATGAAAAGTGAAAATATAAAATTATTGTGGTATAGTTTAGTGTTATTGAAAGGTTATTGACATGATTAGTGTTATAGTGATTTAATACAATGAGTAAAATATTGTGAATTTAGGAAATATAACTACCATGAAAAGGTAGTTATAAATTAAAGTTATAGTGCTTAGAGAATAATAAGAGTATATATAATGGTATAATTATCTGATTATTGAAGTTCAAATATAAGTAAATAAATATTAAGCTATTGTTTATTAAAATGTAGGGAATATGATCATAAAAAATGAGTTAATGGTCGAAATGATAAAGTACAAAAAAAAAAAAAAAGAGGTTAATGCAATGATATTGATAAGGTAATTGTACATATTAAGGTAAAGTATATTAAAAGTTTAAGTATTGTATTATCAAATATTTATGGACTATAGATCGTATCCTAATAAGAAATGATATGAGAATTATGGAATAGCACATGATAATAAGACTATGAAAATTGGTACATTAGTCTAAGTAAAATGATAAGTGATATAGCGAAAAATATTTAATATGATAATTGGAGACTATTTGAAGTACATATATTGATGTTTATAGTATTGAATGAAAAAATTCGGGGACAAATTTTATTGAAGGGGGTAGAATGTAAAACCCTAGAAAGCCCCATCTTGTATGCATGAATTGATTCTCAGTTTATGATTTAAAAGCATTGAAATGATTGAAAATAATTTTAGAGACACGGTTAGAAAGCAAATGTAATACTTTTCCGGAAATCGTAGGTGTCGGAAACATTGTCGGAAAAAATAGCAGTCCTGCTAAATTAAGAATTTTTGACCCAGATTTGAGGGGATGAAATAAGTTAATTTTATGTGAAATTATGGTGAAAAGAATGAGTTGAAAAATATTTTGGAACACTGAAAATAAGAATAATGGCAAAATTGTAAAAAAATGTAACTTTGGGGTAATTTTGGAAATCCACTGTCTGGAATCCAGAAATGACCCAAAAATATTTTTAAAGGATAGAAAAACTTAAAATAAGGTATTTCACTCCTCACACTTGAGGTTGAATCTAAACAAAATAGACAAAATAAATTACAGAAAATTCTGGGGTCAAAAATACAAATAAGAAAAATTTTGGGCCAAAAGTACAATTAAATAAAGTTGTGGGACCCACCCTTTTTAGAAACCAGCCAAGGTGTCCAGACCTAATGGTGGGAGATGGATTTTTTTGATAGAAAAATGATTAATTATTTTATTACTTATTTGAATAGGTGACAAATCACCAATTCTAGAAAATTCCATTATTTTGTCGTCATTTTTGTTTTTAGTTTGGCTTTGTACAAATAAAAGAGGATGGGAAATAGGGAATGGGAAATTTATAGCCAAACCAAATGGAAGGAGAAAAACTAAAAAGAAGTCTTCCAATTTTTTCATAGAAATCAACCAAAAATAGCTAGGAAATTGAAGAAGGAAGATGAGGGAAGAAAGGAAATTGGTATTCAAACTTTATAGAGGAAGAAAGAAGATGGAATTTGAGAATTTAATCTAAGGTAATGATTCTAAAATTATAATTTTTAATTGTATTTAATAGTTCTATAGCATGATTTGGCAACTAATTGAGGTAATTAAGTTAAAAATATAAAGAATGAGCTAAGGTTTATATAGTTTCTGGAATATGTTTGATGGTAGTAAATTATGGCTATTATTCTGAAATTTTAAAGACTAAATTTGAAGATAGTTAAAACATAAAAATTATAGATAAATATATTAATTAGATTTCTGTAAAAGTAATTTGAAAAATTCGAAGTGAGGAAAGAGTTATTGTGTAAAAACAATGACTGACTTGGAATTAGGTTTTCTAAAAAATGCTACTGTGTTTTTATTGTACATAATGATAGAGATAGAATTAGTAGAAGTGTTCAACATTAAAAGTGTTAATTTATATCTTATATATAATTCTGTAAAAGGGTTTTGCAATTAGAATTGTGGTTTATGAGATATTAGGTCATAAGTGTAGACTGTCTGGAATGACTGTTTAACAGAACATTTGTTATAGAATTCTATTAATTTGAGGACCTTAAAGTCTGAATTAGAGAAAGTGTTAAATATAAAAAAAATATTCATTTATATGTTATCTAAATGATAAATAGTTTTATAATTAGATGAGCACGTAATTAATTATAGGCATAGAAACAGGGCATGTCTGGATAAAGATTTCAGGGCAGTAATTTAACTTTGGAAATTCACTAATAATTGTACAGTGATTCAAAAATTCTAAAATTTGGATATGTTATAATTTTATGTGTCTATTTTTAATATAAAAAGTAATTTCAGTAATTTGTTAAGTATTGAGTGAGTTATTAGCAAAAGAACAGAATCTGCCATAATAGGATTGCAGGCAAAATGCAGGGTAGCAGGACTGATTATAAGCCTAAGTTTAAATTAACACTATAAATTATGTAATAATGATTTTAATATGAAATTTGAATATGTTAGAACCTTATATATTAAGTTTAATTAGGAATAATAATTGAAATAATTGGATAATTATAGAGAGAGATATGAGTAATGGAACACAGGCTGCCAGTAAAGAATTTTTCATAGAAAAACCCTAATAACTTGAAAATTTGAGGAATTTTCTTTAATATAAATATAAGTAATGTAAGTTTATATTAAATAATATCTAAATGGAAATTAATTGGATATGTAGAGTCAATAATGAATAAGAAATGTGGTGGGTACCATAAGAGATAAGGCAAAGAACCAAGGATAAAGGAAAAAGGGAAATGTTGAAGTTATAAGCTAAGGTGAGTAATGTATATATCATTATGCATACCCATGTTTTGATTTGTTGACCCAATGAGTATGTTTCCTTCTTGATTAAATGCACTTGTTATTGTTGATCATTCTTTGATCTTCCTAAAGATTGAAATTTATCCATATTCATTGATTGCTATTGATATTGAAATGCCTTTCGTGTACTAATTGATAAGTAAGCCCGTGTATCGAAAGTCATTGTACCGAAATTTTCTTAATGCATACTTGATATTGTTATTGATTTGATTTTCATTGGCCTATTTACATATGGATTTGACATAGCTGCCTCTCTGACAGTGTAGTGGGTACATATTGTCGGCAATGTGCACATTGTTTACTGATGCCCTAGCTAGGAAGGGTTATTGATCCTGACTGTAAGACCTTATCAGTCTTATGTTTACTTGATATGAGATCTACTATGTGATTACACATAGTCTACGTGTTTCAAGGCCCTTTATCTGTCATATCTATATGATATGAGTATTGCTTACCTGATCATTGATTCCAAACTTATATCTTATTGCTTACCATTGATATTTTTATTATCATATGCTTATATCTCATATATAATGATGTATGCATGCTCACTGAGTATTTTTATACTCACCCTATTGTGGTTTATAATTTTTACAGGAATGAGATAGTGAAGGCTAATTCCAAGTCAATTTCTTCTCCGACTTGGAATGTCAAGTACAGTAAGGTAAAATATTATTCGCTAAAAGTTATAAGTGTCCACTCATAGAGCTCCATGGTACTGTGTATAATTAGATAATTGAGTACTATAATGATGTTTGAACATTGGAATAATTGACAATTCAGTGACATTAAAAATTGTAATGTGTAATGTTAATGATTGATAATGACAGTGACAGTGAAGTGATAGAGATAGCGGTACTGAAAAAAATAATAATATTAATATATTTTAAAAGAGATTTAGAATTGCTATATATGTCAATGATATTGTGAAGTTGAGGGTTTAAGGATGGTAAATTATTAGGAGTGTAAAAATAAATTTTAGTGCAGGCTGTATAATTTATGAAAGACCTGGTTTTGGATCGGGATTAAGATTAAAATTACAAAAGGAACACTGACAAATTTTCTGTAAAAGTTATAAGTAATGAATGAGTTTTAAATATTAATGAATGGATTAAAAATGATTGATCAATAAATGAATTGTTCATAGGCTCTACGGGTTTCCGGTGACCTTAAGTCTACCCATACCTTAGGACCGTCGCGATCCAAAAGTGGGTCGTGACAAAAGCCTCATGTCTTTTGCGATTAAACTTAACCCGAAATAATTTCTTTAAGACCTAACAATTTCTTTAAGAACTTATAAGAACTATTAAGACCCAACAAATTGAATCAAACCAAACTGAAATAATTGTTAGTTTAAATCAAATTGAAATTTAAATCAAATCGAACCGATTAAATTAGGTTTAATTTGGTTTATTTTTTCTCACTCCTATTATTAAGCCCTTAAATTTTATTCACTTGAGACAAAAAAAAGCCAAAAGTCAACGGAGTTGATATTTCCATTAGTTTTTTTTTTATCAAAGGGCTCGTATATGTTATACAGTACCCTTTGTGAATACTTTGCCAGTATGAAACATTCTCAATGTTATTTGAGTACCTGGCATTCTAATGAAGTGGTAATGAAAGGTATAACTTGCATAAATATTTTTATTTTCCAATTCGATTTGATCCATTCATTCATAGAACTATATTATTGGGCCATGCAGTTTCACCGTAATAATTATGACCCATTCCCTTAGCCAATTTAGCTCTTAATACAAGATCATTTAAGTCATATCCCGTGACCAGACTTCAAAAAATTTCAAAAAGTTAGAAGGTATAAATTGAAATATTTTTCTTCTTTGAATACTTTTTAATCCCTTAATTTTCCTTTTAAATATTTAAGCATATGAATTATATATAATTATTTTTAAAAATACCTCCTTTACATCCATAAATAAATAAATAAATATCAATAGTAAAATTGATTTAATTAATAAAGTAAATATATTATGTATTTTATTGATTATTTTTTATTTTATATAATAATTTTTCAATAATTAATTTTTCTTTTATAAATCATTTTATAACTAAAAACAAACATATTTAATAAATATAAGTTAATAACACACCATTAATAAATATAATATTAAAATACAATCTAAAGATTGAAATTATATTTAATAAATATAAGTTAATAAATGAATTTTATTAAAATTATATACTTAAAACCTCTAAATATTATAAAATTCATTAAATGAGATTAATAAAATAAAGAAATCTATCAAATTTAGTAAAAAAAAAGTATGAATAAAATTATAAAAAAATAATACACTTGCTAAAAACGAAAATATATCAAAATTAATATTTTAAAATTTATGCACATAAAATATAAATACATAAAAAATAAAAAATACAATAAACAAAATTGAAAAAATACAATTGATATCTTAATTTAGTGGTAAAATAAGAGTACTTTAAAACTAAGTTAGGTTTCAAATCTCACCGAGAAAAATAATGCTAAAAAATTTAAAAAATATAATAATTAGTAATATACTTGAAATTTTAATTTAATTAATAAATTAAATTTACTAATTGAATCATGTTCAATTAACTAAAAAGTGTTTTCATATAAAAATAATTTAAAATTTATAAATTTTATTTTATTTCTATAAAAAAATAAATAATTTATTTTATTTATTTATTTTAATCAAATTGTAATTACAAATAAAAAAATAAAATTTAATTGATAAAATATACAACATATTTATTTTATTCATTAAATTAATTTTAATATTGATATTGATTTATTTATTTAATTATAGAAGTAGAGATAGTATTTTTAAAAATAATTTACATATTCAGATATTTAAATTATTAAAAGAAAAAAGATGTATTCAAATGTAATTTTTGTCAATAGGTGGGATTAAAATGTAATTTGTAGTAAAAAAGCTGACGGAAATATTAACTTCGTTGCTTTTTGAGCTTTTTTGTCCCAAGTAAATAAAATAAAAAATATCCCAAAATGATATTATATATAATTTTTTTTTTTTTTTTAAATGACATTAGTTTTTAAAAATTTTTAATTTTGTCACTTCTTCATTTTTTAGGACAAGTATACCTCCACATCAAGTAAAATGACTTTTCACCTACCTACCTAGCATCCTTTCGACTCATTTGTACAAGTTTCTCCCTTTGCTTTAGAAACAAAGAAACCCTAGGTATTCTTCTCTCTCGCTCTTATGAAACTCAAGTTTTGTTGCATTATTTTCTCTTACTATTTAAAATTATAGGCTTTGAAGTATTTTCTTTTCTCTCGTTCTTCAAAAACACATAAACCCATTTGAATCCCAACTCATTTTCATTCATTTAATCCATAAGTTTTTGTTTATCTTCTTTATTTTTGTTTTGCTTGTAATATTATTTGATCTAAAGTAATCGGGTGTTTTGCTTTTAAGATTATGCTGAATCTTTTATGACTACCTTTCGATTTAATTTCAACTCAACTAAAGTACAAAGTTGAAGTTGTATGAAAATTAATTGAAAGTTAGTCAAAGTCTGTTGAAATTTAATCGAAGTCAGTCAAAATTCAGTAATAATCATTTTAAAATTAGTCGAAGTCAATTGAAAATATTTTTGCATATTTTCAAGAACAAATTTCTCTAGTCTATAGCGGAAATAATTGCTTACTGCCACATGAGATGATTTGAAATGTCACATTTGACTCTTGAAATCGTGGGATTTAGAAGTTATAAATAACTCATCTTATTCCCTTTGCACTCCATCTGTTGGCCCCTTAGTTTTGATGTTGATTTTGATAATAACAAAACATATCAATGTGTTAATTATCCTAATGATTTTATTTGAGTTAATCAAGGCATGAGATATCATGACCAATAATTATTCATAGGTTTATGTAATACCTTAGAAAAACCTACCATAAGTGAATGTTAATATTATCAGTTATTGGTTTAAAATTATCGAAATGACTAAAAATAATTTTTGAGACACAATTAGAATACATGTGAGATACTGTCCCGGAAAACGTCGGTGTTAATAACACTGCCGAGAAAATAGCAGTCCAGTCGACAGATGAATTTCTAATTCTGATTAGGGGTAATGAATCATATAAATATATGTGTAATTATGGTGAAAAGAAAGAGATGAAAAATATTTAGGAACACTGAAAAGGTAAGTAATGGTAAAATCGTAAATAAGTGAAACTTTGGGAGTATAGTGGAAAACCGACTATCTGAGTTTTAGAATGACTCTGAAACTATTTTTATAATAAAGTATAAATAAAAATAAGCTATTTGAAATTCTCACTTTGAAATCTAAATCCCAACAGAATTGTCAGAATAAATTAAAGAAGAAGTTGGGGTCAAAGTATGATTTATGAAAAGTTTAAGGAGTTAAATGTAATTTGCCATTTAAACTTAGTTGTCACGGCCCAATTTTGAACCATGACGGTCCTAGGGTACGGGTAATGCCAAGGCGACCAGTACATTGAAGAACCCATGCTTTTACTTTAATTTAACTTTTACAATCATTACTTAACCTGTGATACATTTTAGGTGATAATTTTTTTTAAAACATCATTATATTCATACAGAAAAACTGACAGAGTTTCTTTTAGAACTCTGACTTAAGCTATCCATAAGAAATAAACATAACACTTCCAATATAGCATACATCCCCTTTTAACCTCCAGTAGTCAATCACAACTCAATATGCACTTCAATATTTGCATTCATAACTCATATCATATATATATCATATAAATTTTTGTAATATCTGCCATTTTATAGTGTTTTTATTAATTTTTTATGTTTGGAGAATTAATTAATTTTAAATGTGAATGTTGAGAATTTCAGAAATTTTGATTTTTACAGTTACAGGATTTTGTGGGATTAATTGCATGATTTTGAAGACATAATTTGGTAAAGTGTAAAACATGAAAGTTGTGAGTTTATGTCTTAATGAATTTCTGTAAAATGGTTTGGCAAGATTCTATGTGAATGTTTAGTTATGTCTATTTGAACAAGGCTGGTCTGGTTGAGTATTTTTGCAAGAAGTCACTGTTTGTTTGAAATTACTGGGAATGACTAAGATAGAATTAGCTAAAGATATGAACATAAAAAATGTTCATTTGTGTGTTATGATGATAGCTGTAAAATTTCAGAATTTTTAGATAAGTATATCTCAGTAGAGATTGGGTTTTCTCAGTACTATTTGGAGAGATTCTAAGGCAGTAAGTCTAGGTGACCTTTGGAGAGTCACCATGGTCTGTGTGTTAGTCTTCATGATTTGAAATTTTGATATGTTGTGCCTCTGCATGTTTATTTTAAGTGGCAGAAAGAATTGGTAAGTTTGGATATTTGTAGCTCATTTGTGAGCTGGCTAAGTGTGAGATGTCTAGCAAAGGTTTTAACTTAGAGAAATTTTGGTGTGATGAGCCGGCAAAATGCGAAGTGGCATTTTGCGAGCTGGCAATGCGAAGTGGCGAGATGAGATTGCTGAAGTGGCAATTGACAAAGAGGCATATGCGAGGTGGCATGTGCGAAGAGGTTTGGCGAAGAGGTTTGATGAAGAGGATTTGGCGAAGAGGATTTGGCTAAGAGGTTTGGCGAAGAGGATTTGACGAAGAGGTTTGGCGAAGAGGTTTGGCGAAGAGGGGTATGTGAAGAGGCATTATGCAAAGAGGAAATATGCGAGGTGGCAGTTCGTGAAGAGGCGAAGAAGCGAAGAAGCATTGCCGAGGTGGCATATGCGAGGAAGAGTTTGCGAGGAGAGTCTGGCGAGGCAGCATATGCGAGATGATATATGCGAGCTAGAATAGCGAGGTGGCATTGCCGGATCAAGTTTGGCGAGCTGGAAAGTGCGAGCTGGATAATGCGAAGTAGGAATGGTGAGCTGGCTTATGCGAGGTAGCATTGTCGAGGTAGGATTGACGAGGCGAGCTGGCAAGTGTGTTTCTGGGGCAGTGGTCTATTTAACCCCAGCAACCCCAGTAGCTTTCACGCGATTTTCCTTTCTTCTTTCTTCGTTGATATTCAATCTCTTCTCAGAGTTAGCTCATTTTATTTTCTAAGGCATTAATACTCAAATTAATACATTAGACTTCTAGATTATTTTGTATTAAGGCAGAAATCATCAGATTTGAGCAAGAATCTCAGCAATTTCAATTTGAAGGAAATAAGATAAATTTTCTTTCTAAGTTATTTTCTTTAGATTTATTTAAGTCTATGGGTTAGAATAATTAATATTGGGTATATGCAATTTATTGCAAGTAATATGAAGTCATTAATAGTAATTAATGTGGAAGAAATTAGATTGTTGAGGCTGTCATGAATAGTAATATGAACAGTAACTCCGAAATTAAATGCAGATTTTCTTTAAGAGACAAATAAAATTTGTTGTTGGGAATTTAGAATAGAGACTCTAAGATAATAAATTATTAGGAAATCATGATAAATACTATTAATTTGGAGAAAACCCTAATTTTGTATATTTGGAAAAATTTCTTAGGAGGAGGAAATCAAATTAATTGAAGAGTTAGAGTTGAAATTTGCTAAAGGAAATTTCAAGAGAAATTGTATTAAAGGTAAGTATGAACATTTTATTTGATTATCGTTCTTTGAACTTAACATGACCAAGTATTCTCATATTTGTTTACCCATTTGTACATACATATATTTGTATAATGTGAATGAGTTGATCAATTTTCTTGGATCAAGTTCATATACTTCTTGTTTGTAAACCCAATTTGAATGATGATATGATGATGGTCTTGCGACCAATATGTTTCTTATGAGATTGAAACCCCATGAACCATGGATAGAACGCCCAATGAGAGTAAATTCATTGGTCCATTGTGCACTTTGGGAGCCTAGCTGATAGGGTTTTTATTAGTGTTCCACCTAAAGGGGGCCATGAGCTCTAGGCGCATGCCTGGCCAAGCATGTGTGCACGTTAAGGTAGCAAGGCTACTGATACGTATGTTATGACATGAGATCAGTTCTATCAGATGAGATTTGATAATGCCATTCTTTGTGGGCATTTTAT